>JARQZK010002406.1:0-56051 GCA_030704885.1 Cynegetis impunctata | reverse complement strand
AATTGTACGTCCTATATAGAATTTTTCACAATCGTTACAGTCGAGTTTATAAACACCAGTACGTTCATCTCTATGAATTTTTGATTTGTTGTTTTTAATCAATTTTCCAATGCTATTATTGGTTTTATATGAAACTTTGAAATTTTGTTTTTGAAAAAACAATTTCAGGTTTTCGGAAGGTTTGCCCAAGTATGTTAAACTGTTAAATACTCTACTTTTCTCGGATATAAGTGGGTAAATTTCTGAAATTGCCATTTTGTATTTTTCCCTCTGAATGAGTCTCTCAATCATATTAGGTGAATAACCATTATTTACTGCCATTTGTTTAATTATATGCAATTCCTTTCGAAAATTAGCTTCGGACAACGGAATTTCGAGAAGTCTATGAATCATACTATGATAAGCCGCTAATTTATGTGAAAAAGGGTGTAGTGATGTGTTATGAATTGTAATATCTGTATGAGATGGTTTATGAAAAATTGAAAATTCGTGTTTGTTGCTTTTTCTGGTAATAGTTAAATCTAAGTTATTTATAGAATTATTCATTTCAGTTTCTAGAGAAAATTTAATACGAGGGTGTATGGAATTAATATAAGTAATGAAATTATCCAATTGTCTATCTGTACCAGTGTAGCAAACAATGACGTCATCAACGTATCTATACCAATAAAGAAAGTATTTAGTGCTGAAGTGGTTCATAATAGTTTTCTCTAAATTACCCATAAAGATTTCTGATAACAAAGGGCTTAAGGGATTTCCCATAATCAAACCTTCCTCATTACTATGACACACGTTGTTGAAACTGAAATAATTTTGTTCTAAACAAATTTCCAGGGAATGAGTAATATCTGACTGTATAAGTGGATGAACATTATTAGAAATGAGAAAATTTTTGATTAAATTCACAGTTTCATTAGGCGGAGTGCTAGGAAACAGATTGTTCACATCTAAAGAAAATAACTTTGAATTGTGAGGTAATATTTTGAATGTTTTTGATCAACTCGTTTGAATTTTTAATGGCGTACTTGGGTTCAAATTTTGTATATTTCTTAATTACGTCAATCAAAAATTTTGATAATTTAACGGCTGGAGCTGTTATATATGAAACTACTGGTCTGATGGGGTAACCAGAAAGAATTTGGAACGAACTGAAAGTATACAATATACCTCATAACTGTCAAGCAGATGACCCCGAGGATGGCCCAAATTTTGATACGAGTTTTATTGGTGATTTCAATTTAGAAGAAATATTGCTGTTCAATGAATATTTTTATTCTCAACTTTCAAAAAATGTGTCATCATTTGATATTACACAAATTCTGGAACCACAAGTCCTTATATTAATGTAGAGGTACAAGAAAAAATTATAACTATAAGTTAAACAATTTTATGCGGATTACAAATGAAAACCTTGAATACAAAATCATATGAAATTCTATTTAATTTCAGATTAAGCTCCGATCGGCTATCGAGAGTGATGTCAAATAAAAGAAGCACCAATTTAAACTCATCCTATTCACAAACTTTTCTTATAAAATCACTAGAAATTTATTACGATGTTTACTACTTAGATGGTATATAGGAAGAGTTATCGGAAAGATAGTTGAGAAAATTTCGTTTTCTTTAGTCCCATGGTCCTTAAGGGCACCGGAAAAATGCAAATTTCAGCGGAACACCGTATTCGCATAAATACCTACTCGTACATTATTTTAAGCAACTGAAAAACAAATTGAAATAACTTTCACATACTTATATATGCTAGTGTTTATTTGAACATTTTAATTATATATATAACCTATAAGTAATGAAGAAACTAATTATCGTTTTTTTTCATTTTATTAAGTAAGTATTTTTTAAAGTTTTTGGAATTTCTCTAGGAATTTCCTGAAATTTTAGCAATTTTTTACAATTTTATACAATGTTTTGAAATTTTTTTTCCAAAATTTTCGTGTCATTATTTGTCAATTTTCTTAAATTTTATGCGATTTTCTGCAATTGTATGCAATTTAATGCAAATTTTTGCAAATTTCTGCAGTTTTTTGCAATTTTATGCAATGTTTTCTCCCTTGTGAAATTCAGTATTTTAGTGTTAACCTCTCGATTATACTATAGTGACTGAAAAGACATATTAATACCAATCAACTAATAATTCTGAGTATAATTCATTACAAATGTTTCCTTTATTGCAATTTTAAACCTGCGATCCATTTTAACATAAATGATGACTCCTTCTGTATTATGACGGCTCATTTAATTTAGGTGTACTCGAGGGTGTAGGTACTGTTTGATAACCTGCAATTTTATTTCATGTTGTTGTACATCAGTTGTTACATGGGTTTCAGAAGCACAAAGAACAATAATACATAAAACACACTTTAAGTACAATACGGAGATGTAGAATAAAATCTTTTCAAACATCAAAAAATCCAAAACATATATATATATATATATATATATATATGGGTGGTTATCTGAAATTTGGTTAACTTGGTGTTTTCATTAATTTTCACAATATTATAAAAATTTTATCCAATTATTGAAACTACTAAGCGATGTTATAAAGTCCATTTAGTTCGGTCACTCATTTTGATATATATCATAATATTCTTCATTTCCAAAAATTGACATTCCTTACTCCAAATATCAGGCCCTAGCCATGTAAGGGAACATACCCAAACTACGTGACCCGTTCAGGGGGGGGAGGGGGGTCTTCAAAATACTACGATTGGTCACAGGGGCGGGGATAGGGGTTAGGTTTTTGTCACGTAGTCAATGTCCTCTGGAAACGTGTTCGTTGAACATGATTGAGATGAAAGATAAATGTGAATAAAAGAAAAAAATACTTTTGTTTTAGTAAATTAAGTTCCTGGTACTTATGTTTTTTCTTCTTGATAATATTTTTTTCACTTGTAAATTATAGGTATGTACAAGGTGGCCAATTTTCGATGTTTGTATGGAGTATCTCAGTAACAATAGAAGGTAGAAAAAATGGAAGGCGCACACTCAATCTCTTTTGTCGAGACAAATTCACTGGCGAAACCCAAAATTCGTCGTCTTCTTTAGTTTTCGAGTTATAAACAAAAATTTCATTTTTCCACTTTAAGACAAGTATGCATATCATGGTTGTTTGTGAAGTTACGAGATAATAACTTTTACATTCTTTAGGCACTAATATTTTAGTTCATTACTTTTTGCGTTTTTTATATGTATCTATTCCATGTAGGCAGGTGACATCTATGACAGAGCTTGGTCCATTTTCTTTCCATCATGATATCAATTAACTGATTTAATCGTAAAATTCAGGATGTCGTACCAAAAATACGAGAAATATGATATGTTAGAAAGCTTTATTCAAAGTAATAACAGTTGTGATATTACATCTGAGATATATTTCAATGGCTATCCAGGAAGAAGAAAACCTAATAAATCTATTTTCAACTAATTAAAAGAAAATCTAATTAATTGTGAATCATTCAACATCGAAATTTGCCCACCCTGTACGCACTTTTATCGTCACGCCGCAAGCGTTGTATTAATAAAGACAAATATTAGCCAAATTATTTTTTTGTAACTTTTTATCTACAAAAAAATGATTAAAAATCATATTTATGAATTACTACGTGGAAACTAGAGGGGGAGGGAGGGGGTCTTGAAATATACTACGGATGGTCACCGAGGGGGGGAGGGGGATAAAAAGTTGTAAAAAATAGGTCACGTAGTTTGGGTACGTTCCCTAAGAACCCCCGAATTCAGTATTCACTTCACTGTAATTATAATTCTATGAGAATAATTTGATCAAACTCTATTTAAATTAGTTGACTATTACATAACTAACATTGTTATTACAATGTAATTTATAATTACAATATTTTTCATCACATTATTTCAAGTCAAAAAGTGTAAGCGATAAAAAAGATCAGGCCCTAGTCATTTACGAAATTCAAAAATACGAGGCATCCAAGCATATGGCTTTTTTATAACTCACTCAATACGATAGCATCGGTGTGCAGTTAGTTGCAAACACGGCCCAAGCCGCTGTAGCCATTTAGTTATTAGTGTGGTCGTCCACTTTGCTGCGGAAACACGTGCTGTGCCAGTCAAACTCTCAGGCCCTAGGTAAGTCATTTTAAAGATAGTTAAATACTAATTGACGTCACTGCTTATTGTAAATATGAGTTTGGTCTGCCTTGTTATTTTGACCGCCTATTGGTTTTGATGTTGATTTTGAAAACGAGGTTTCATTTGATTTTGTCTCGTTTCGTCAGTCCCTAGACCGTCAGGCCCTAGTCGTAGGGCCTGACGCCACATCTAGGGACTGATGGTCATACTGTGTTATGCGTGGTTTTAAACATAATACCAATGTATTTGTTGTAGAATATGGTGTCTAGAAAGAAAAAAACATTGTCTAAAGAGGAAATTGCAAAAAAAGTCTGAACAGGCAAAGCAGCGATTGGAACAAATTAAAAATGACCCTGTTTGGCTGGAAGAGTACAAAGAAAAGGAACGACTAAAATATTCAAAGAAAAAGGAAAACTTACAACGGAAATGAGTAAAAGACATGACTCCGCGTGATCACAGAAAGGCAAGAAAAAACTGGGTAGCCTATTCATCGGATTATAGAAAAAAACAAAAGATTCGTAACAATACAGATAAATACGTGGACCAAAATACGCCGCCATCATCGGAAGATGAAATTATTCCTGAGGTTCCTTTATTAAATAATGAAAGAGAAGCTGAAGCTAGAAGGAGTAGTATAGTTCAACGGAAAAAAAATAGTATACTGAAGAGGAAGGACTTACTCCATGCAGATGTTCTTGACTTTGAAACATATCGAACTGCACTGGAAACAATTTGCTGTGATCGTTACTCGGAAAAATGCTTAGCGAAAACTTGCCAGGACTGCTCGATGAAGATTTTACCATACAAGGAGTTTGATAATAGTATGGACATTGCAGTCAAACAATGGAAGCATAGCAAGGAATTGATTAAGGACATTAACACTAAACAGGATCGATACATCACAAAGTACAAGAAAGAGATGTACAACTTAAAACCTCGTGATTAGAATTAGAAGAGAGTGATCTTCCAAAATTATTTTTTATGAAGGGCGTTTCAAATATTTTCACGGATTCTGAAGATGATATACCGTTAGCAAGTATGAGCCACATTGCGCAAGAAAAAACTAAAATGAGCTATGGCAGTGGAGATTATGTTCTAGTTAAGTTAATAATGAGCATACGCCGCAATTTTCTCAAAATATGATGATGAAGATGGAAAGCTGACAGTTATATTCCTTAAACATTGCAATGAAGATGGCACAGAATTTAAAATAAATGATAATGATATCTCCGACGTGCCTTGCGAAGACGTTATAGAAAAACTGCCATTTCCTAATCTAATCGTCAAGAAAAATACAGAATTTTAGAGATTTAAAAAGCCCGTTAATGTTTACGAGAAGTGAAACAAATAGTGATAAAAATAAATACGAGGTACTAGGTAGTTTAAGTTAGAAATATTTGTGATCTTATAATAATTAATGAAAGTCTGAATATTGTTCAAATTATAATTTGGTTACTTAGAACTTTAGAAGGCTGACAATTTAAAATAATTGTGAATTACTTACAGACTATTAGTTTGTAAGTATTAAACTCGAAGTACAATTTGATTTTTAAGAAATATTGATACATTATTTTCATGTGCATAATTAAAAAATGAAATCCTGTGATTATAGTTCATAGAATGTGTGTACTTGAGAGATAATTTGTTGTTTCAGTTGATTTTGCAATAAAAATGTGATTTAACATAATAACCGTGTTTGGCGTCAGTCCCTATCAGGTCTCATCAGTCCCTAGAACACTGATTTTAAAAAATCATAAATTTCTCTAAGAATATCAAGTAAAGTGACTGGCCCTTTTAGATGCAGCAAAGTAGATGTTATGCCCACAGCATAGAATATAAACTGTTCTGATTTTTAACAAAAAACACCACTTTCAAAATTACGTCAGAAGTTAACCAAATTTCGGATAACCACCCATATATATATATATATATATATATATATATATATATATATATATATATATATATATATATATATATATATATATATATATATATATATATATATATATATATATATATATATATATATATATATAAATGAAAGAAAACTCAATTATATACCTGTTCACTAATCTATTTTGACTAGACACTAACTAAACCGTTCTCATATATACAGAACATAATAACATATACTCGTATTATAGGTAGAAGCATTACATTAGTTATGTTGATCCTATGAAAAAACCCGTTCACATTAATGTTGAACATTCAGAATTATGTTATAGCTAAACAATCTGGTATGAACAATATCAATTCACTGCATTCATCCTGAATCTGATAAGTATCTAACGAGCTGGGTGCTAGAGTTGGAAAGTATACCACCACCCAGATAGTTGAAGACCTACCGCCAAAGGTAACTGGTTCGGTAATACAACCTTCTTTATGCTATTCTTCACGTACTCGACATGCTAAAATACAGTCATCAGATTATTCATTAAGATACGGATTCGTCAAATGTACCTGTTGGTACATTTCATTTTCCACTTTTTTTATTGTATTCAAACAGGTATTTTACCTGTAGGATTGTTCTTGTTATCTACCTCCGCGTTGAGTTCGTTTATACATTCCTCTGTATTTCAAGGTCCCCAATGCCTCACATATCGTAAATCAAAACCACTTGCTATTCATCTGGTCTTCGCAGTCATCACTTTCAGTAAAGCTTGTTTCAACTTGTTTTGGTAACGTTCAGGCAAATTCACATCATGCTAAGAAAGTATATGTTTTTATTCGTGTGAATTACTTAGAATAAGCATAAGAATTCCTTTCCTTGATATAAAATATTAAGATACTATAATTTATTTTCTCTGTGGTTCATTTATTTGCGTTTGAGTAATTTTAATTGATCAATATTTAAATTCGATAATTTGTAGCCACGAACGTAAATTAAAATATCTATACTGAAAGTGATTATTAAAAAGACAAGATGCACTGCAAGTGGTTTTGACTTTTACAACGGGAAGCTACACCTAGGTACGGAAATTTTGAATTCATGAACACGTGATTACGATGAAAAAAGAGAACGAGTCCTTCTGATAAGAAACATTTTACGTACAATAAAAAGTCCAATATGAAATGCAGAAACAGATGCCCCATTTATTGAAAACAAATATATCAACATGAATTTTAGAACGTTCGGCGCTCATAGAATATCATAAAGTTGTATGACCGAGCCAGTAACCTTGGCGGTAACTAATATGTGTGGTAAAATTTTCAACTCCAGCACCTATCTCGTTTTAGTCATATCAAAAATACTATTTCTATCATATAATAAGCATGTTCCGCTAATCTGAAATGATTATAGCCAAGTATATATATATATATATATATATATATATATATATATATATATATATATGGGTCATTCTACGATAAGAGGTAATGTGCACGGCAATCTATATAAAATATCTTTTATATTTTATATCTTGTCTTTTTATACAATAAATCGCAGCATCTTAATGTAGTTTATCGATTATATCATGGTTGAATACCCAATTTATATATATATATATATATATATATATATATATATATATATATATATATATATATATATATATATATATATATATATATATATATATATATATATATATATATATATATATATATATATATATATATATATATATATATATATATATATATATATATATATATATATATATATATATATATATATATATATATATATATATATATATATATATATATATATATATTTATATATATATATATATATATATATATATATATATATATATATATATATATATATATATATATATAACTGAGATTGAATTCTCGCACATCACCGTTATCGCCTTTGTTGAGTGAAATTTTCATGAATAACTTAGAAGAAAAAATTTTCAATACTGATAATAATTTAATTACTAACGTTTTATTATGGAGACGTTATGTAGATGATATTTTTGTATTTGGACCGGTACAGATAGGCAGTTAGATAATTTCCTTAAATATATAAATACTTTCTACAACTCGATTCAATTTACAAAAGAAGTAGAAAACGAAAACGGTACCTTGAATTTCTTAGACGTTCAGATTGCTAGGAATTTGAATTCTCTTACTTTCAACATTTATAGAAAACCAACCTTCACAGATACTTTAATTCACAGCGACAGTAACCAACACATTAAAATAAAACTCAGTGCTTTTCATTCGTTCATACATAGGTTGTTCACGATTCCATTATCGGAAACAAATTTTCAAACTGAAGTTAATACAATTAAATTATTAGCCATCAATAACGGTTACAATGAAAGTCTTATCGACAAGCTCATTGGGAAAAAACGAAGAAAGTATCTGTTGCATTCAATATACCCCACGCAAACTATTAATGAAGAACAAAAATACTTCCCAATAAATTATGTGCCTAATTTGAGTAGCAAAATTTGTAACAGACTATCGAAAAATAACGTTAAAACTATTTTGTACAAATAAAAGAAACTTGAAGTCACTCTTGGTCAATAATAAAGAAAAATCTAACATCGGAGAAAACAGTGGTATTTACAAAATATTTTGCGACGAATGTCCTGCTTTCTATATTGGACAGACTGGAAGGAATATAAATATTCGTGTTGAAGAACATAAAAAGTCAATTTTACCAAATAAAAATACCACTGGCTTCTCTGAACATTGTATAAAATTCAATCACTTCCTGGATTTCAACATCACCAAATTGTTACATTCAGGTACCAAGGGTAAACGTCTTGACCTTCTCGAAATTATCGAAAGTAGGTCCGCCCATAATAGTCAATTACCCCTTGTAAACGAACAAATTGATTTACAGGTATCACCTTTGCTTTTGTCTGTTTTATAAATTACGATGCAATACTCTCCTGTAGTCAGTCTTGATAATGAGTTCATAGCTCGAAACATGTCGACTTTTTATTACTGCTAAGTACAGTATCTAAAGATTTTTTTATTTGTGTAAAATAAGCCAAGTGTTTTTATTTTAAAGTTTATACTTTATTCTATATATATATATATATATATATATATATATATATATATATATATATATATATATATATATATATATATATATATATATATATATATATATATATATATATATATATATATATATATATATATATATATATATATATATATATATATATATATATATATATATATATATATATATATATATATATATATATATATATATATATATATATATATATATATATAACTAGGGTAATTGCCTTCCACACCCAGGTCGAGATGAATGGAACGAATGAATATCGCACCTTCGGTATAGTAGACCGCTAACAACATTTTTTGATGGAAAGTAGCGATAAAAAAGGTAAAATAAGAATAGGTATACTATTTTCGACTCTCTTGTTTTTTTTTAATGACGTTAGCAATGTCCGAAGCAGCAGCAGATTTTCGATAAATACTTCTGGCAAACCTGCTGTCAAATTTCTAGAAATTTAGGTGGGATAAAAGGAAGAATGTTCATATCTTTTTATTAATCTTTTAAGGTTATGGTTGCAGGCATTTCTGTATAGTTCGCCATAATGTGACGACGTAGGCGCGGTGGCTCAAGAAAAACAATTATAAAGCGATTCCTCGTTGGATTGTCTACAATCTCCTCATAGACATCATAATAATTAATTATGTGGAAGGACTGAGTTATGAATAGGAGTTCACCGGTTAATGCTCTACTAGTCTAAAAAAATGGAAGTTACTGTTTTACTAATTAAAATTAGAACTTCTGCTTATGAACTTATAAAGAAGTGTTATTTCTAAATTTAATGTATTTTCGAAAATATTGTTACTTACTTTAAAAATTTTCCCTCCATAAGGCATATCAGTTAGCTTTCTTAAACTTCAAGCCTAAATTGAACTAATTTTCTCTGACAAAATAGCGGTGGCTAGGGAGTAATTTATACTCCAAAAAACACCTCCTAACATCAACTCCATCGAAGTACACAGCTTCATATCTCTAACTTCATTTGGAGGGTCTATGGAGGTGAGCAAAACTTTAAATTGAAACCCACGAAAGAAACAAGAAATCTCTACAATGGAAATGGCGGCGATTAAGAAAAACTTCGAAAAAAATAGATGAAGCTACCGAAGGCAACTTCCGTTATGCCAACTTAATCCTCTTACTCAATCTGCAGACGTTGTGTAGCTGCGCGCAAACCTTCAAAACTATGAAAAAATAATAAATCTCGACATGAAAATAGCAGCGGTTAAAGAAAAAATTTTATACCGTCAAAATACACTTTCCTAACGTCAACTCAATAACGTACAAATCTTTCACTCAACTCGTAGGGATTTATCAAAAATTCTTCTGAAACCAGTTTTTTTAGCTCCATACTCCCCCCAAAAATCTAAATTTCGGATTAGTTGTTGATAACTATCATTTGCCACTTCACTGTTTACTTTTGATACAGTACAGTAGTCCAGTATTTTCGGGGATATACGACTAAAAATTTCTTGTTTCTCAAATTCCTATTCACTTCTACTTGACTTGAATGTGTGAATAACATGAGAAAAATGACGCTGCGTTTCCACTTTCCTATAAGCGCAAAAAAGAGTAACAATTTTTTCGCATAGGTGCTCATCGCATAAGTATACTTATGTATCTACAATTTCTCTTAAGATTAAATTTCTTGCAATAAAATTTATTTCATTTTAATATTATATATCTCAAATTTGTGAAAAACATTTACCTATTCATAGTAGGTACTTAGTTTTGAAGTATTTCATAAATATGGAAATATTTTGTTGACAAAAAAATCGAACTTCACAAGTTCAAAAACCTTTTATTTTTTGGGACAGAGATAGAAAACATCAATGAAAACTCATTAGATTCATAATCACATCTGAAAATATTGAAGTTATATATTATTAATATTACAGAAACCTCTATTATTAATACTTTCAATTTAATGTTGGAAATAGAATACCTTTTTACGTCTACTTAGTTGTCATAGTTACGTACCTATCCACGAAGCGAAATAACTAAATTAGCTACATATTAACAATTAAATATCCGACTTGAAATCGTAAAAATATTAGTAAATTTACAATAGGCCCATATCATGAAAAATCAGTGAAAACATTTTTTCCTGCAAGTGTATAGATAAAAGCTCGGATACTCTTTTGAAATTTATACTCGATAATTAAAAACGCACACGTGGCGACTTTTTTCTTTAGCAATTAATAAGCATCAAATTATCAATGTAGTCAACTTGGCGTGCCATAAAAGCTGTCACTACTATAGTAAGGTACCCTGATGTCTAGTAGACAATTATAAAAACTATTTTTCGTTCGAAGGTAACCTTTATGAATAAATAACTTATAACATTCACAAAATTAAACAAAACTTAATTTTTTGTGTGACTATGAATATTCAGTAATTAAGACGGCTACGCAAACTGCAAGACTTTTACCTGTCTGCAACAGAAGTTACAATGACATGGATACTTGATGTCTAGTAGACAATTATGAAAACTATTTTTCGTTCAAAGGTACCCTGATGTCTAGTAGACAATTGTAAAAACTATTTTTCGTTCAAAGGTACCCTGATGTCTAGTAGACAATCATAAAAACTATTTTTCGTTCAAAGGTACCCTTAGTCTGCAACAGACGTTACAATGACATGGATACTTGATGTCTAGTAGACAATTATAAAAACTATTTTTCGTTCAAAGGTACCCTGATGTCTAGTAGACAATTATAAAAACTATTTTTCGTTCAAAGGTACCCTTAGTCTGCAACAGACGTTACAATGACATGGATACTTGATGTCTAGTAAAAAATAATAAAAACTATTTTTCGTTCAAAGGTACCCTGATGTCTAGTAGACAATTATAAAAACTATTTTTCGTTCAAAGGTACCCTTAGTCTGCAACAGACGTTACAATGACATGGATACTTGATGTCTAGTAGACAATTATAAAAACTATTTTTCGTTCAAAGGTACCCTGATGTCTAGTAGACAATTATAAAAACTATTTTTCGTTTAAAGGTACCCACCCTTAGTCTACAACAGACGTTACAATGACATGGATACTTGATGTCTAGTAGACAATTGTAAAGACTATTTTTCGTTCAAAGGTACTCTGATGTCTAGTAGACCATTATAAAAACTATTTTTCGTTCAAAGGTACCCTTAGTCTGCAACAGACGTTACAATGACATGGATACTTGATGTCTAGTAGACAATTATAAAAATTATTTTTCGTTCAAAGGTACCCTGATGTCTAGTAGACAATAATTATAAAAACTTTTTTTCGTTCAAAGGTACCCTGATGTCTAGTAGACAATTATAAAAACTATTTTTCGTTTAAAGGTACCCACCCTTAGTCTACAACAGACGTTACAATGACATGGATACTTGATGTCTAGTAGACAATTGTAAAGACTATTTTTCGTTCAAAGGTACTCTGATGTCTAGTAGACCATTATAAAAACTATTTTTCGTTCAAAGGTACCCTTAGTCTGCAACAGACGTTACAATGACATGGATACTTGATGTCTAGTAGACAATTATAAAAATTATTTTTCGTTCAAAGGTACCCTGATGTCTAGTAGACAATAATTATAAAAACTTTTTTTCGTTCAAAGGTACCCTGATGTCTAGTAGACAATTATAAAAACTATTTTTCGTTTAAAGGTACCCACGCTACCTAAATAACTGCTTTGGATTTGTGGACCGTTTTGGATATTATTAGGAAGGTATATCTACATTCTTCTTCCACGAGTTATATCTGCGTATTACAATTTATATCTGAGAGGATATAAGTATTGTTAATTTTCCTCGTAATTTTCAGAACTATGCTCGATGTTGCGTATTTTTGTCTTCACTCTCACTCTCAGATTCGGTTCTCTAAGTGGCTAGTAAATATTTTGTGACAGTCCCTGCAACGTTTATGATGAAAATATAACTTATTTTGCAATCAAAAATTTTCAGAAATATCAACAAAAGAAATATTTGTATCTATATAGAAATAAATCATATTAAAACACCTCATTAAAATATCTAAATGAGTACCTAATGGTAAAGAATGAAACAATATTTACCATTTTTTGTAGTCTATTTTTACACAAAACATATATTAATATATGTTGAATTAACAAACATTAAGATTTGAAATATTATTATTCATTTTATATTCACAAATGAGCTGATATTATTATTATACATTAGTAGTTTCCGAGGTAATTACATTCTAATCATCCAAAATTAATATTAATTATTCCGTAATTTTCAATATATCTAAACATCAACAGCTACTTTATTCTCGAACGTATGAAAATTTCCTTGAATTTTCACAGAATACTTTAGATTTCATACAGAGGAATTCAACGGGGCATTCCTAAATGATTACCTCAACCGTGGTATTTTTATGCCAATACTGGTAGAAGTGTTTCCCAGAGCAAACAGTTTGCAAATACTGTACGAATGTGCATATTCCAAGAACTACGAGTTGGCAATCTCGTTGGCAATCTCGTTGGCAATATAAATACATAGATATATAGACGTAAGTATATATATATATATATATATATATATATATATATATATATATATATATATATATATATATATATATATATATATATATATATATATATATATATATATATATATATATATATATATATATATATATATATATATATATATATATATATATATATATATATATATATATATATATATATATATCAAATAGGTTAATGGGTTAAACGGATGAATTAAAGGCTGGTAAAAGTGTACTCTCATTAGGTTCAAAAGATTCCAAGTAATTAGATATTATAGAATTTTTCATTTAAAAAAAGTTAATAATTTAAGGAAGTTATCTCAGTTAAAAAGTGATCAATTGTTGAAATTGAAGTCTCAATCTAGTTGGTTTAAGAATGTCAGCTCAGTGCGGATTCCTGATAGTGTTTCAAGTTTTTTAGCATTAGGTCCTAAATTTGCTATAGATGTTCCGAAGAGGGAGGTTTCTGTTCAGGGGCTTCTTGCGGTAGTGGAAGATGTTATTAAAAGGAAGGATTCACTTAATGAAGACCAAAAAAATATTACTAGGTCTTTAGCTACCAATATTATTACGAACTATTTAAGATCATATCCTAAAATATCTAACGTATTCCAAAAAGAATTTTCCACTTGCAGGAGGTACCTGAAAGATCAACCTAACCTTTTAGTATTACAATCTGATAAGGGCAATGTAACAGTAGCTATTGACAGGGAACAATATATGAATTTGTCTTACACCATACTGTGTGACCAAAAATATTACAGATTATTGCTAAGGGATCCTACACTCACATTGCAAAATAAAGCGAATCAACTAATTAAGAATTTGGTAAAAAACAAATATATTCCTGATATTCAGGGAAAAAAATTATATAACTATAATAGCATACCTGCCAGGTTCTATGGTTTACCAAAAATCCATAAACCAGTTATTGCTCTGAGACCTATTATTTCATGTATTAATACTCCTACATCGAAACTCTCAATATTTGTAGCTGATGTTCTTGCTAAATCTGTTGACAACATCAATAATAGATATTATGTCAAAGACTCTTTTGAGTTTGTTTCCTTTATTAATGAATTTCGGTTACCACAAAGTTATGTGTTGGTTAGTTTGGATGTTATATCACTTTACAGTAACATACCAGTTGAATTGGCAGTGGAATGCATTGAACATAATTGGCATTCGATATCATTGCACACAGCAATTCCGATGAGTGAGTTCATCATTATTGTCCGGTTTTTGTTTTCCTCTAATTATTTTTTGTTTGATAATAAAATTTATAGTCAGATATTTGGGTCGCCTATGGGGTCGAATTTAAGCCCTATTGTTGCTAGAATTGTAATGGACTTTGTTCTTGACAGAATTTTGGAGACCCTTCCTTTTAATATCCCATTTATTAAGAAATATGTTGATGACATAATCTGTTCAGTTCCTCGAGACCAAGTTCAAAGAATACAATGAACATATTAAGTTCACAATTGAAGAGGAAACAGATAATGCTGTCCCTTTCCTTGATACAAAGGTTATTAGAACTGTGGAAAATACAATAATCGTCGATTGGTATAGAAAACCAATGAGTTCTGGCAGATATTTGAACTACCTATCGAGTCATCCATTAAGACAAAAAATTAATTTAATTTTGGGTATGAAAGAGAGGGTATCCAGAATTTCTCATGCGTCACTAGTTGCTGGTAATATAAAAAAATTATATCAGTTGTTGATCAATAATGGCTATCCACGCATTTTGCTCAATAAACTTTTATATAATACAGCACAACGTCCTCAAATAGTTAACGTTATGAGGCCTGACAATGTTTCGGTCGGTGGTGAGCTCATTAGGAGGAAATATGTATCAATTCCTTCAATTCCTGAAGTTACAAAGCAATTGGTTATGTTACTGAAGAGTGAAGATCTTAGATTTGCAATTAAGAATCAATTTACTGTTAAATTGTTGTTCTCATCAGTGAAAGATAGAATCGATAAAGATAAACTTAGCGGTGTTGTGTATAGCATTCCTTGTCAGGTATGTGAATTATCATATATTGGTCAGACGTCTCAGCAATTGAAAAAGAGAATTAGCCAACACAAGAGTGATATAAGGAACCCAAAGAAGGTGTGTGCACTGGCTGAACATTGCAGAGCTACAGACCATAATATGGACTATGGGTCTGCAAAAATTTTGGAATTTGAGAGTATTTTAGATAAGAGATCATTTTTGGAGATGTATCATATAAAACGTTGCCCGGATTCAATGAATTCGAGGAAAGATATTGATAACATTAGTAGTATTTATTCCTTTTTGATAGCATATGACGTCACTAATTGCAATGAAAGTTCTGTTTGATTGATTATTAAGGTCAGGATAAGAAGAAGAAGAACAATTTGTGTCACTTTATTTTATTTTTAATTTTATAACTTAGGTTGTCAACTTGTTGTTGAGCATTCTGTGATTGCTTCATTCTCTTGGTACCACGATGTTTGTGTTGTTGAATATTCGTTGATATTTATTTTCAAAGAAATCACGTTTGAATTAGTTTAAATAAATTCATATAATGTATTACAGTTTAATAATGTTATGGTTTGTCACATCAGTTTTGTGTTTTTTCTGTTTTTTGAGATATTAACTTATTTTATAACCTCAAACATTCGGTGAGTCCTGCTGGTTTTGACACCGCTCGGGTTGCTAATTATTGAACTTATTATTGTAGAGTCCTGATGAAGGCTTAAATAGAAGCCGAAACGTTGACAAAGAATATAAGAGTACACTTTTACCAGCCTTTAATTCATCCGTTTAACCCATTAACCTATTTGATGTATCACGACCGGAGTTATTCTTTCTGATGTCTATATATATATATATATATATATATATATATAGGTATATAGATATAAGGTAAACTTAAGTACCTTTGTATATTTCTCAGCAAATATAGTTAGGGGTAAAAACATAGATGATGAACGTCTGAATTGTTCTTGGATATTTAATATTGATGATGGTTGTATTAAACACGAGGTAATACCTATAGGTACCAATGTTACAGACGTCGGGTTATTTGCGTGATGTTTCGCTCAATGTATGTTGGATAATTTTCATTTGTTTGTTGATTCATTATTTTAATGTGTTAAAGATGTAAACGATGATGGATAATGGTAATTTGCCAATATTTGTCGGTTCATTAATTTTTTTAAACATGATTACTCAATATTTTTTTAATTTCTAATAGCTTTGTAGTATCAAGGGTAATATCATAGTTCAAATTATGGTAAGTATTCGCTATTTTTATGTTTACTCTGTGAAGTCGTTTCGTTTTTGAATATTTGTGCGCCTTCAATCTTTTTCATTTATATTCTGATTGTATGATATTTCACAGAATTTTAAACTCTATTCAAATTTCTTGCATAAATTTCGAAGAATATCATATATTCTAAACCAACAAACAATAATAAATTCCAAATGGAATTTTTTTTAAATTATAACTGGAGGTTCATCATAAAACAATTTTATCTCTCCTATAACACAATTTTTTGGAATTTATTTAAAATTTGAGATTAGCTTCTGCAGCTTCTTTGAAATTTAATGTCTATCAAAATTTTCGCATGATACCAACTCTTTGCAGACTTCAGAGCGAAAATGCTTGCTATACAGAGGTGTTTTCCTATGAAATTCATCAAAAAATATATGTTCTACATGAAAAGAAAACCGAATCAATTCAGCTAGTTATCAATTCAAATATTTTCCCAATTTGGTTAACTACATGTGTAGGTACCTATCACGTATTACGTTATAGTTGTTTATCGAATCAGAAGGTACCTACCTAATAACTTATTGGATACTGTTAGAACATACCAAAAAACTCACACTTCATGAAAAACATTTACAAAATATAATCACAGTTTCTCAGTTTATACTAGACATTTTCTCACCATTCTATGCTTCTGTAATTCTTCGCACAACAGTGCAATGCCTTAATTGTCCCTACCATAGCAAACTCTTCAACATTTGGTTCCTTCGTGAACTGCATGTGAGTACCATTTGTCACATAATTATTATTCATACAATAGTTTTCGATACCTTTAACACTTTGTAGCACTGAAATTGTGCAGAACAGCACAACCGCCAAATTCGACATCCTCTTTTCTGAGAAATACAAAACAATGGGTAAGACTAACCACCCAATGACATTCACAAAAACATTTTTGGAATAAAATGATAACTTTTTATAAATACACACAAATACTTCTCAGGTATGGCAAATCATAATAAATCGTTATTTGCAAACTGCATTTCATGTGCTAATAATTTCGGTTTCCGCGATGTTACACTCGGTTGAGATTTGCCGGACAGAGTGAGACTAAACCCCACCTAAAGTCTCCGCGCACATTATGTGCAATGCCTGTACAGAATTTCAGTAGAATTTGTCATGCCACAATAGAATGACTCATGCGCAAGAAGGATATAAAGGAAAGTACACGTGCTAAATCCTACATTAAATACGAATTACATCCACTATATTTCTATCAAATATTTCTAACGGATTAATTTCATCTTTCCCAATTCATTTATAATTTCATATATTTACCACAAACATAATTTGAGGTTAAAAAATTAATTTCTTAGCCCGTAACATGAAACAGAATTAACTATTCAATCAAACCATTCCAAATTGTTTATGTCCTATGGGGATGTGACAGAACTTCCATAAAAAACCATAAAAATTCCTTTTTTGTCCGTGTTCCTTCAATTGAGAAACTGGAAATCTGAAAGAAAGCTATGCTTGCTGATATTAGATACTTAAATTAATGTGAAATTACCATCATTGAGTATGATAATAGAAACATTTTTCCAAAATAGGTAACAGATGCCATACAAGGAATCGAGTGAAATTTTCTTGAACAAAATACTGTGTAAATACCCATAAAATGCCACTAGTGAATTCATTAAAGCATTAGGAGTTTGTTTGGCGTGCTTCTTTCGTAGTCGCTGGTTCTCCTTATATTTATTCGTTCGCTTGCGAGTTGGCACCTGCACTATTCATGTGGATAGTTCCGTAAGAGCCAGATTTTCGGGGAATCCTCATGACGTAATGATCATTATTTGCAATATGGACAATGCAGTTAACAGACGTAATTAAATTTTATTGAGAAGTGGTTTTCGTTGTTTCACGCAGAGATATACTTGAAGAAAATAACTAATGCGAGCAACTTATTTTTGATATAATTAACATTCATTTTCTCGAATATTGCAGTAAATTTTCAGAAAATATCAAGATAGAAAATTTGATTATACATCGTATATTACGGCAAGGCGTGCACAGCTTTTACGGGCCCCAGGACAAATCTATCAGGCCCCCCTATATTGTTTTATGTAATACTACAATACTCAGAAATATGAAAAGCGAATTGAATAATAAATTTTTTTTAACAGTTGTTTCAATCATACAGTAAGGGAAAACAGAAAATAAGTAGGAAACAAAATATACGGAAATTAATGAAAAAACGGAAACAAGTGGTTTATGCTCTAATTCGAATCTATTCTAATCTCCTTATTATGTTCATTTGCAATTTATACTATACAATGACATTATACAATCAACAAATTAGATCATTTAAGTATATCTTCTCTGGTGACCTATAGTTGCATCAATTAGGTGCTGGACAAGGACCAATAATGAAGTCTTAACTCAGCGAAGACGTACCAACTAGTCCGGTCAATCTAGACCAAAAAATGAGAGTGAAGGAACATAATATCCCAACAAGCTGAAAATCAGTTAAATTGTTCAAAACATAATTATAAATAATATTTAAAACTTTCCCATCATTCCCGTGTATAGAAAAAATTTTATTCAAGGTCAAAGGTCAAAAAAATGAGTTTTTTGCGATTTTCAGCAACACCGTTTCTGAGATATAACGATTCAAAAAGTTATAAAAGTTGTTATCGTCATAATATGCATGAGTACGTCACGTATTTACATCTCTAGAGTTGTTATTATAATATTATAACGCCAACTGCAAAAACTATTTTTTTCTTAAAATCAGGAAAAGCTCAACATCAATCAGATTTCATCAAAAAGTTTATCTACTTTGTAAAGTTTCAAAATCATGTAAGTACTATTTTTACACGCAATAACTGACTGTTAGTAGAAGGTCTTCAGTTGAAGTCGTAAATCATGAAAGGTCTATTGTTAAACATGACAGGTCAAGGTCATAAATCATGACGGGTCTATTGTTAGACATACCAGGTGTTCCTATTGTTATGTCAGGTGTGCGGTCTATTGTTAGACAGGGGTGTATTAACTAATGATTGATGGTGACAGGGGGACGCAGGTGGTCAGTAACCGTGGGAATTGAATATTTCTTTTCTTTACAAATTTAGGCCAAAAAAAAAAGCCTCCACACAAACGGTCGACGTGGGTGGTCCGCGAATATTTCTTTACGAAATCGTATGATTTCATAGAAACCCCGTCGCTGGCATTAGATAAGTTATTCATCCGGGTGGGTGGTCCGCGAATATTTCTTTACAAAATCGTATGAATTCATAGAAACCCGTCGCTGGCATTAGATGAGTTATTCATCGGGGGTATAATGCCCAAAAGTATGAGCTTGTGCAGGTGCGTAAATAAAAAATTCATATACAATGGTCGTCCTCCATACTCAAAAAACGCCCACACACACACATACGAAACGGTGGAGGTGGTATAATACAATCACCATAATTATAACTTGGAGATAGCCAACGGAATTCCAGACGGACAAATCAAGGAAAACAGCGCAAGAAACGAAACCTGAAAATCAATAGATGGTAATTACAGCTCAACAATATAACCGAGTATTCCCCAATTGATTATTTTGCAGATTTCATCCTTACTGAAAATGCGCGTAATGGATATACAAACTTGTACTGAATTTATAAAATTGAGTTACAATGATTCACCCCATATGTATGAATGGCTTGTAAAATATTATTTCAATATTGAGAATATTGTGTTAGATAGTATCATTTGATAGAGATATTATGTGTAATTGTATATAAATATGATTGAATGTATGATATTATATAACAATAAACTTTATTTCAGAAAATTTATTTATCTAATTACAAACCTTCTTATTTGAAACACTAAATTATCAAAAAATGTAATTTGAATATTCGTTTACATATCTGTTTAATTTTATGTATACCACAAGCTTCAGTTTGAAGCGTAGATAAAAAAATGTCATTTACCTGGAATGAAAAAATATTTTTCCTTTAAATAATCAAATCAAAAATTCAATTATTCTCTCTCTTAGTTGGAAATATCAAAATATATCTAAAACTTCATCTATGTAAATGAAACTAAACTCACTTTCTCTTTTAACAACCGGGATTACCCAGTTACATCCAACGAAATTCATTTCTGGTTTCCCTAACTGAAATAAAGATATCCGATAATTATAAACATACAATACAATAGTACCTAGTCCTCCAAAATGAAATTGATGCATTTCATATTTATATTGGCCAAACCGATGAACTCATCAATAGAAATTATAAAAACTTATTGAATCAAATCTTTACAGATGTAATTACGAACAAAAATCAAAAATTTCACAGAACTTATTAGGTATTATATGAATAAAAATAATTAATTAAATAACTTATGCAATTTTTTATAAGATTCATAAAGTGTTTTCATAAAGTTTTTATTTCTTACGACTTAATTTAATTACTCAGAGAACGCATTCATAACTGAAAAAAATTATGGCTTTGTATTATTTTATTTCAATATTGAGAATATTGTGTTAGATAGAGATATTATGTATACTATTAGTAATGTAATTGTATATAAATGCGATGTTGGTAAAGTTATGTACAAAAATGTATGATATTATAAGTAACAATAAACTTTATTTCAGAAAATTTATTTATCTAATTACAAACCTTCTTATTTGAAACACTAAATTATTAAAAAATGTAATTTGAACATTAGTTTACATGCATTATAACAAGTCCCTCATACTAGGGGAAAAAAAGTGTACACGTATAAATTTTTTAAAAAAACCTAAATTACATGTGTGATAAATCAGTTGTGTAAATATCGTATATTATTACGATGAATGACGGCCAGCTTTTTGAATAAGAAAAACTTTTCATATAAAATATAGACAAAATCTCCTAGTGTTTAAAAATAATGATGCTAATACGATACTTTAGAATGTTTCACTGTAGAAATAGAAAGAAATAATAATAACACTGTCTTGAAATTGCATATTGGTTTGAAATATGGAATAAGAGATTGCTTTTCAAATATAAATAATAGTATTTGACTTTAGAACTATGCAAATGAAAAAAACGCTATATAAAATGTAGCTAAAGAATAATCATATACAATATAAACAAATAATTTTTTAAATCTGGTGTACTAGAACTGCTTTTTTTAGGAAACTTTGTGTGATTAGAAATAAATAAAACGTACTTTCTTATTATTTCATGAAATATCGAACGAACATAAATGTTAAACTTTTTTCACCGTGCGCCACTGACAATTCGAATAAATTCATTAGTACACTCGATTAACTATTTTTGGTTTGAATTCCCTTGTGGAGTTATTTGGGTCTTCATTTTTCGAATTACATAACTTGCTTGTGAAACATAAAACTACTTTTTGAAAGATATAAAACTTTATTTAACCAACTTTGTCAAAAAGTTCATAAAATATATTTCACAACTTGAAAAGTTGGGGGGAGGCTATCGAAATTCTCAGGAAGCAGACGTCTTTTATTAAATTGTACTGAATAAATTTTAGATTCTGGTTGCTACACTATATGATAATTCTGATAACCTGCTATTTTTTCTAGGGATCTGAAATTCGTTTACAAAACTCTTGAATTTTTAGGAAGTTTTACCCGTTGACCGCAAAAACTGTTGAAAAACATTTTCCGAAATATCATTCCATACCTTTGAAAGTACTATTCCATATATTTAGTTTGATCATCATTACAATTAGATGACCAACAGCTATTTTCTAGTTTTAATTTTGAAAATTGAATTTACGTATTCTGTAAATAACCCGTCCTTTTGTTTCTTGAAAAATCGATATGATTAAAACTTTTTTCGTTACATGAAACGAATCGAATGCTTAAATAGATGTGAATATTGAGAAATACAGGTAAATTGAAGAATGAATGATTGGGAAGAATGCGAAATTATTTATAATAGATCTCATATTTGCTTTTTCTGTTTGATTTTATGTACCTATGCCACAAGCTTTAATTTGAATCATAGATGCAATATACCTGAAAGGAAAAATTATTTTTTCTTTTAAATAATCAAATTGATAGTTTGATTAATCTCTTAGATGGAAATATCAAAATATTTCCAAAATTTCATGTATGCAAATGAAACTGAATTCACTTTATCTTTCAACAACTGGGATAACGCAGTTACACATGACGAAATTAATTTGTGGTTTCCCTAACCCAAATAAAGATTTCCGATAATTATAGAAATGCAACACAATAGCACCTAATCCTTCAAAATGAAATTGATGCATTTCATATATCTTTAATCATTTATATTGACCAAACGATAAACTTATCAATCAAAACTGTTATTCAATCAAATCTTTCCAGATGTAATTACGAACAAAAATCTGAAATTTCACACTATTAGATAATTATATGAATATAAATAATTAATTGTATTTATGATGCCTGGATACCTTTTACTAATGATTTGTACATATATTCAATTTGGTGATGTTGAATCATTTATGGAACTTTTTTCATATAAGATTCACAAAATTTTTTATGGAAGAACAAAATAACTTATGTAACTTTTTCTCTATAAGATGCATGAAATTTTTTTCAGATTTTATTTCTTACGACTTGCTCAGGGAACGCATTCATAAGTGAAAAAATTTTGAATTTGTATTATTTTATCATTGACAGTTTACACTTGATCTAAGTTATATTTGATAAACTCACTAGATCGTATGCTAATCTGTGAAAAATGTTAGTATGTTTCTTTGCTCTTATTGGTGGTTTCTGATGATGCCGTCCTCGTTGAATACGGTGACTGTTCACCTGTTGTGCTTCCAAGTTGATTGTTCACCTGATGCGCTTCCAAGTTTATTGAAGTGAAGTGGGGGGGGGAGTCTCTATGAACCAACCTTACCACTTTCGACTATATATGCACGTTTCTGGTCGATCACAACAATAAAGCACTTGCACGTTATCGATTAATGTTCACGGGTCCGAATTTATTCGGATTTATTGATCAATATCCGTATCGATGGACCAAATGTTAAGCGTTATAGAGTTGAAGACTGTATATATACGTTTTTTTTTATAGATAAACACCGTGATGTATTTAGATATATATTTTACGTTAAAATTGAGATGATATACACAAGGGTGACTATTTGCAATAGAATGTTCTTTGTTACTGTCTCTTAGCGTCTCTCGTTCGTATTTTCGCCAATTAACAACAGTTAAGCTATGCATATGTTAATTTTTTTTTTGCATCGCTCCGATATCTTTTGCAAAAAAGTGTCGCATATCAAAACAAAAACCTGTTGCAATGATTATGATGCTGGAAAATTGTAAGAAATCTTAATAATATTTTTGAATGTGAACTTAGAACGCAAAAAATTGTTAAGTAAATTTTAACAAAATTCAATATTTTGTCAAACTTTTGCAGAGTGTTTTCTTCAAGTTCCATGAAACATTAATCAATTCATATTCCATCAGGAAGAGACTAGCGTATTATTGAAATAATATTCACCACTCGATTTTGATTAGACACTTTGATTTTATTTTACCAGAATCTTTTGGATGCTTATTTAAATCTTCAATGAGATCAAAGAAAAATACTACAATTTTTCATATATTAGCGTACGATCTGGTGAGTTTATCAAATATAACTTTTTTTTTTTTCCTTAAAGGGCATTATACCCAAATTGGCCTTGACTTTACTAGTCATTAGCCACCACAAAAACCAGAATGATATAGGATATTACTAAATGTACATTACCGAAAAACTAAAACCATAACAAACAGTTAAAATTTATAAGAGGACTAATTATGTATAAATTATTGAACGAGTACAATATTACAAGGGAAATACAAAGGATGCTACGCCAAGGGACTCATCGAGGCTAATTTTTTCTTCTTACACACACAGAAATGAGCCACGGAAAGGAGGGTTTAAACACAAGGAAAGAAACGCAGGAAATGCAACGCTGCCTATATCAAATTTTGAGACCCATTGATTTTATATGTTCAAACATTATCTCGTAAACTTCCAAATTATTTAAGGATAATAAAAAATTGAGATTGAAGGGCTGGTAGAATTTGATTATTTTATTGATATTTGAATTCAGATCGATACATTGGTGTCTGTAGTTAGAACGTCAACAAAAGGTGATCAACAGTGCCCAGTTCAACACATTCGCAAAAAGGATCATCCTTCAAACCAATTTTATACATATATTGTGGACATATAGTATGACCACTACGAAGACGACATAAAATACGAACAAACTCTCTTCGGTTACCAATGCTATTATACCAAGTAATATTCGAGGGTACTGGATTTATGCTCTTGTAGAGTGAGCCTTTTACATCTTCTTGAAATTCTTGACGCCATTTTTCCCAGGCTAATGATTTAAGAATTGCCAAAATGTCAGCTGGGACACATTTTTTATTCTCAGCATCATTTATTGAGGCTGCTTTAACTGCTTTATCCACAAGTTCATTCGAAGGAATACCAGCGTGAGCTTTAACCCATAAAAAATGGACATCTATATTTAGTTGTTTCAAATTGAATAAGGAGATTAAAATGTCCTTATGAATGTAGGAGAAACTTGAATCAAACTTCACATTTTTTAGTGAAATAAGAGCGCTCTGGCTGTCTGAAATGACAATAAAACATTTGGACCTTGGAACATATGAAAGTTTCTCGATGTAGATCAAAGCCATATAAATGGCAACTAATTCTCCATAGAATATAGAAAAATGACTGTGAAGGGTTGATTTAGTGTATGAACTTCTGAAGGGGTCATATATTGCAACTCCAACTGGAGATGAAGGTGATTTGGACGCATCTGTAAATATTTGATAGTAACCAGAGAACCGTCTTGATATTATACTAAAAAAATCTTCTTTAGCTGATATCTTGCTATATGATGGTATATGAACGATGGGGGAAATGCTAAAATATTTATAATCCATAGTAAAGATTGGTAACTTATCGTCAATTTTAAGAACATCTGAGTAAGATTGCACAGAGTGATAACAGCAAGAAATAAGAGGATCAGATCTTACGATCCAAAACTTATGAGTTAAAGTATTTACAAATAATTCATAGATTTTTGTGATTACCGTGCTGGAAGTGACTAATTGTTTAATGATAAATTTAGTTGTTAAAATTTCCCTGCGCCTTTTTAGTGGAATTTCCCCAGATTCTGAATAGACAACATCATTCGGACTACTCCTAAGAAATCCAATACATTTCTTGATAGATTTTCTTTGTAAACAATCTAACGTTTTCAGGACACTATTGGAGGCCGATCCATAAAAAGAACTGCCATAGTCAATTACCGATCTAATGTAGCTACGATAAAAGAGAAGGGCTACGTTTTGATCAGCCCCCCAATTATTATGGCAAATATATCTTAAAATCTGGAACCGTTTTTCCAAATTTTGCTTTATATGTCTCATATGTTCTTTCCATAATAATTTTCTGTCGAGAAATACCCCCAAAAATTTAACAACACTCTTATGCTGAAATGAGAAATTTCCTATTTTAAGTTGGGACGGATAATTAATACATTTGCGAGAAAAGGAGCACATGACAGATTTAGTAGTGGAAAGGCACTGACCATGATTGAATAAAAAAGAAGAGACATCAATCATAGCATCTTGTAGATTCTCTACACAGGCTGTTAGATCTTTATCTATACTATAAATGACAATATCGTCAGCATATTGTAGCAACTTGATATTAGGATTATTAATTGCCTTCTCTAACCTGTGGTAATATATAACAAATAAAATCGGAGATAAGATTCCTCCTTGTGGTAGACCATGACTTGTAACTCGAGGACTTCCGACTTCTTGGCCTATTCTCAAAAATAATTGCCGATTGATATATAAATTGAAAATCAAATCTGCAAAACGGGGCTCAAACCTATTTCAATCATTTCTTGATGAAGAACTTGCAAAACAACATTATTGTAGGCTTCAACTATATCTGCAAACAAGGCTGTTAAGATCTTTGTATGCGTGAAGTGAAATAAATATCACTGACTAAATGACAGATGCTGTATATAACTTAATTCAATGATCAAGTGTAAACTGTCAATGATGAAATAATACAAATCCAAAATTTTTTCACTTATGAATGCGTTCCCTGAGTAATTAAATTAAGTCGCAAGAAATAAAACTTTGTGAAAACACTTTATGAATCTTATAGGAAGAACGTTCCATGAATTTTTTTTATGAATCTTATAAAAAATTGCCTAAGTTATTTAATTTCAATGTTCCCCAAATTGAATGCATGGACAAATCATTTATACAATGAATGCAGGAATCATATATTCAATAAATTATTTTTATTCATATAATACCTAATAAGTTCTGTGAAATTTCAGATCTTTGTTCGTAATTTCTATTGTTTGCGTTCTAATAATTTAGAGGTTCGGCCTGTTCTGCCTCTGTATCATCCCTGCTCTAGTCATGTTTTTAGGGTGTGCGATAGTAGGAGCAGGTAGCGAAAATACGAACGAGAGACGGTAAGAGACAGTAACAAAGAACATTCTATTGCAAATAGTCACCCTTGTGTATATCATCTCAATTTTAACGTAATTTTGTTCTTCCATAAAAAATTTTGTGAATCTTATATGAAAAAAGTTCCATAAATGATTCAACATCACCAAATTGAATATATGTACAAATCATTAGTAAAAGGTATCCAGGCATCATAAATTCAATTAATTATTTATATTCATATAATTATCTAATAGTGTGAAATTTCAGATTTTTGTTCGTAATTACATCTGGAAAGATTTGATTGAATAACAGTGTTGATTGATAAGTTTATCGTTTGATCAATATAAATGATTAAAGATATATGAAATGCATCAATTTCATTTTGAAGGATTAGGTGCTATTGTGTTGCATTTCTATAATTATCGGAAATCTTTATTTGGGTTAGAGAAACCACAAATTAATTTCGTCAGGTGTAACTGCGTTATCCCAGTTGTTGAAAGATAAAGTGAATTCAGTTTCATTTGCATACATGAAATTTTGGAAATATTTTGATATTTCCATCTAAGAGATTAATCAAACTATCAATTTGATTATTCAAAAGAAAAAATAATTTTTCCTTTAAGGTATATTGCATCTATGATTCAAATTAAAGCTTGTGGCATAGGTACATAAAATCAAACAGAAAAAGCAAATATGAGATCTATTATAAATAATTTCGCATTCTTCCCAATCATTCATTCTTCAATTTACCTGTATTTCTTAATATTCACATCTATTTAAGCATTCGATTCGTTTCATGTAACGAAAAAAGTTTTAATCATATCGATTTTTCAAGAAACAAAAGGACGGGTTATTTACAGAATACGTAAATTCAATTTTCAAAATTAAAACTAGAAAATAGCTGGTTGGTCATCTAATTGTAATAATGATCAAACTAAATATATGGAATAGTACTTTCAAAGGTATGGAATGATATTTCGGAAAATGTTTTTCAACAGTTTTTGCGGTCAACGGGAAGAACTTCCTAAAAATTCAAGAGTTTTGTAAACGAATTTCAGATCCCTAGAAAAAATAGCACGATATCAAAATTATCATATAGTGTAGCAACCAGAATCTAAAATTCATTCAGTACAATTTAATAAAAGACGTCTGCTTCCTGAGAATTTCTATAGCCTCCCCCCAAATTTTCAAGTTGTGAAATATATTTTATGAACTTTTTGACAAATTTGGTTAAATAAAGTTTTATATCTTTCAAAAAGAAGTTTTATGTTTCACAAGCAAGTTATGTAATTCGAAAAAAGAAGACCCAAATAACTCCACAAGGGAATTCAAACCAAAAATAGTTAATCGAGTGTACTAATGAATTTATTCGAATTGTCAGTGGCGCACGGTGAAAAAAGTTTAACATTTATGTTCGTTCGATATTTCATGAAATAATAAGAAAGTACAATTTATTTATTTCTAATCACACAAAGTTTCCTGAAAAAAGCAGTTCTAGTACACAAGATTTAAAAAATTATTTGTTTATATTGTATATGATTATTCTTTAGCTACATTTTATATAGCGTTTTTTTTCATTTGCATAGTTCTAAAGTCAAATACTATTATTTATATTTGAAAAGCAATCTCTTATTCCATATTTCAAACCAATATGCAATTTCAAGACAGTGTTATTATTATTTCTTTCTATTTCTACAGTGAAACATTCTAAAGTATCGTATTAGCATCATAATTTTTAAACACTAGGAGATTTTGTCTATATTTTATATAAAAAGTTTTTCTTATTCAAAAAGCTGGCCATTCATCGTAATAATATACGATATTTAAACAACTGATTATCGGATATCTTTATTTCAGTTAGGGAAACCAGAAATGAATTTCGTTGGATGTAACTGGGTAATCCCGGTTGTTAAAAGAGAAAGTGAGTTTAGTTTAGTTAGTTAGTGTTTCAAATAAGAAGGTTTGTAATTAGATAATTAATTTTCTGAAATTCAGTTTATTGTTATATAATATCATACATTTAATCATATTTATATACAATTACACGTAATATCTCTATCAAATGATACTATCTAACACAATATTCTCAATATTGAAATAATATTTTACAAGCAATTCATACATATGGGGTGAATCATTGTAACTCAATTTTATAAATTCAGTACAAGTTTGTATATCCATTACGCGCATTTTCAGTAAGGATGAAATCTGCAAAATAATCAATTGGGCAATAATCGGTTATATTGTTGAGCTGTAATTACCATCTATTGATTTTGCGGTTTCGTTTCTTGCACTGTTTTCCTTGATTTGTCCGTCTGGAATTCCGTTGGCTATCTCCAAGTTATAATTATGGTGATTGTATTATACCACCTCCACCGTTTCGTATGTGTGTGGGCGTTTTTTGAGTATGGAGGAGGATCATTGTATATGATTTTTTTATTTACGCACCTGCACAAGCTCATACTTTTGGGCATTATACTCGTCTTCATCATCTGTATACACTGGTACACACTCCACACCGGTTTTCAAAAAAGACGGATCCGTAACTGCAGCCTCGCATACTGCATCAATTACCTTCCACTGACGATTACTCAGATTCTTGAAGAAGTCCGAGGCCTCGTTCTTTTCTTCTTCAGCGAGAATATCTAACTCATCCTGAGTTAGATATTCCCTAATGTGCGTCATGTAGGCACCATGATTGTTTTTCTCCAATTGTATTATGACCTCCGCCATTGTTAGTTGGTCCTCTATGAATTTTGTGCAGATTTCGGCACTTGACCGATATTCGTCAGCCTTCTTCTTTGCACTCACTGTATCCACATATTCCGTATTGTATATGGATGCGTGATTCGCATCCCAGCTTAGATGCATAAATAAGTGGTATAAATACAGCACTCCACTTTCGCGATCGAAAATATCGGAGGAGTAGTTGAATCCGAACATTTTTCAGCAGTTTTTCAAGAATTTGTCTGAACTAAACAGAATGATAACCAAAACTATTCACACTGTGTTTATATAATAGCTATCCCTACCCGTTCTGAAATACGCATCCCCGTTTGTGTGCGGGTTTTTTTTTTGGCCTAAATTTGTAAAGAAAAGAAATATTCAGTTCCCACGGTCACTGACCACCCCGCCCGATGAATAACTTATCTAATGCCAGCGACGGGTTTCTATGAATTCATACGATTTTGTAAAGAAATATTCGCGGACCACCCACCCGGATGAATAACTTATCTAATGCCAGCGACGGGTTTTCTATGAAATCATACGATTTTGTAAAGAAATATTCGCGGACCACCCACGTCGACCGTTTGTGTGGAGGCTTTTTTTTTTGGCCTAAATTTGTAAAGAAAAGAAATATTCAATTCCCACGGTTACTGACCACCTGCGTCCCCCTGTCACCATCAATCATTAGTTAATACACCCCTGTCTAACAATAGACCGCACACCTGACATAACAATAGGAACACCTGGTATGTCTAACAATAGACCCGTCATAATTTATGACCTTGACCTGTCATGTTTAACAATAGACCTTTCATGATTTACGACTTCAACTGAAGACCTTCTACTACTGTGATACGACATCTGCATTTTACAGGAGGGGTAAAACAGCAGTTTTCAAAATGTTTGAAAACAAGATTTAGTTCAATGTGCCAAAATTTTTAAAAAGAGTAATCCAACTCAACAAGAAGTTATCACCAACGGCATCCGCTTTCTTCTTTCTATGTACGGAGCTCCTAAGAAACTACCTGTTTAGATAAGCATCGATATGCATGTTTCGTTAAAAATACTAAAAATAAAAAACAAGTTCAATTAGCTTGTCTTCCTCCAACCTCAGTTGCTGCTCATCAACATCTTTTTTGGATATATTACCAAGTTCAAGTGTGTCTTGGTTATCAGCTAGACCCTACAGACTGGGGTTGGTCAACAATATATTAGAGCCAGTTCAAACTTTACTCCTACCTGCGCCGGAAAAACTGCTGAACACAATTTTTTGCAACTGCAAAAACGGATGCAGTGCTAAATGTGGTTGCAAAAAATTCGTACTGTTTTGTTCTCTGGCATGCTCAAATTGTCAAGGCCGGTCGTGCTCTAATCACAAATAATGGAGGATTCGTTTGATTCCGATGAAGTGTCATACGATACATGCATCCATAATGAAGATAAAGAAGAAGCGGGAGAAGAAGAAGAAGATCAATAAGAAGAACAAGAAGAATTTGAAACTTACGAATCAGGCGAATGAACTTCATCACTTTTTCTTAATTTACATCGCTTTTATCTTTTCCAATCTTTGAAAATTTCCGTTATTTTGCAATAGTTTCACATTAAACAGGATCACAACTGACCCGTGGAGTAGGCCTACTGGGGAAACCACGTTAAAAAAAAACACGCTAAGTACACTATACCTCATAGATGGCGTGAAAACGTGTGCATATTGTGACAATAACAACTTTTATAACTTTTTGAATCGTTATATCTCAGAAACGATGGCTCGTAGGAAAAAAAGTATTGATATATTTTTTATAGATAATTTTATGATCTACAATTTTTGTCTGAGGTACTTTTATGATAAAACTTACCGTTTTGCTGAAAATCGTTTTCTTGACCTTTGACCTTGAATAAAATTTTTTTCCATACACGGGAATGATGGGGAACTTCTAAATATTATTTATAATTATGTTTTGAATAATTTTACTGATTTTCAGCTTGTTGGGATTTTATGCACCTACCGAAAATCATATGGCGAAGCACTAAAAACTTGGATAAATTTTTAATATGAGTGAAAACCAATATATTTTTCACCTCTCTGTATAAAGACTGCAATTATATCCGCATCAATGATTTTCAACATGAACAAACATAAGTACAGACATACTTTAGCATTTAGCTAATCGATAGACTCTCACTGTAATATTTTTCTCATGCATAAAGTCGTGCCACTTAAGTTCGTTGTTTATCTCATGAAAATCCTAATGGCTTAATTGATCAGTAGAACTTTAATCATTAGCTTATCGAAGTCAATAAGTGATATCATTGCTTTGCATCATGTATTATTTCCATAAGATATAGCATCTAAGCACTTCGCCCATAAAGCCATCAAAATTGAAACGAAAATAATCCTTTCGGAACTACTCGTACCCCTACTCGTACTACTTTGTATCAAAAGTGTTTGAAGTAAAACTTATTTAACACCGTAATGATTTGAAAATTTGATGAAATGAAAAAGCGATACCAAAAAGAGAAAAACATATTCATAAATAGGATTTAGCCTGCGAGAGAATAAGAATGAATACATGTATAGATGAATATAGTGTTTCCTATATATATTCGTGTCCTCTTTGTTTGGGCTTTCGTTGTCGCCCCACTATAATGTGTGTTTTGTGTTCCTTTGTATTACCGAACCGAACCTAGTCGGCTAAATATTTAACCGGATCGTTGCCTTCTCTTGGGATACCGCTCATGAGACATTCGCAATGATAAAGGTATATTTTCATTCGCCTCTATAAGACACTTGAGCATATTATACTTTTCGAAATGTTGAAACATTTTAATAAATTTTTGCTCGAAGAGGAAAATTGTAAGTGATTCTTTGTTACCATGCCAATATTTGTAGGTTGATATACCCAGACTTGTTGTTTTTGTCAAGGCTCATTCTGATGACACTTACTTTTATAAAGCAGTTTTCAAGGCATAACTCACTTGATTTAGAAAAATGATATCTTTTGTGTTACACACAATGTCAAAGTCGCAGCCAACTATGGTAATTTTTAAAAACGTGAAATAACTAATAATCAAAACTTTGCTTGCGATACATCAATTTGAAAGAACTTTGATGTAGATTTTAACAAAAAAATAAAATATAGCATGTTCCATAAGAAAAATATCAAGTTTGTGTTATATCTCAAAAAAATAATGTAATTTGACATTTCGGTTTTCAGTGGTGAATCGGTCTTCAAAAAAACTAAAAAAAAAATGCCTGCTCGAAAAATCGATAATTTTGATAAAAAAGATATGGCGACTTTTCAAAAAGGCAAATTTGTTGTAGCTTGAGATCGACTTAACGTATCAAAAAGCGGTTTTCATATTTAAACTTGTCTCGAAAATCGAGCCGAGGACATGTGTATTCGTTTTTTGCTATATATGCTACAAGAAAATCTCTTCGGAGATTACCAATCTGGTTTTAGAGTGGGAAGATCAGTGATGGACCATATATTCACTTTGAAGCAGACGCAAAGAATGGGATACGAATATGAGATACCAATATATGCCATTTTTATTGACTTCAAAAAGGCTTACCATACTGAAGGAGGGAATCTTTACAATATCATGAATGACCTCAATATACCTAAAAAACTAATAAACCTCACCAAGATGACACTCGAGAATACAAGAACGAAAATAAAAATCAACCAAAAAACCTCAGACAGTCCTGAGACAAATACCGGACTAAAACAAGGGGATCCACTTTCCACTACGCTGTTCAACATAGTACTGGAATGGATAATAAGATGTGGAATAAACAGAAGTGGGACACTGAAAACAAAAACAGTACAGCTGCTAGCGTATGCAGACGATGTCGTATTACTGTCAACTTCAGTGGGTGAACTAAAGAGTGCTTGTAAAGCTTTAATAGACAACAATTTAACTAAAATAATAATAATAGACAACAATTTAACTAAAATAACAATTTAACTAAAATAAACAATAATTTAACAAAGAAAAATCAAAATATATGAAAATGACAACACCACAAAGAAAAGGAACAATGAAAAATCTAGTAATATAGCTGAAAGGGCAGAGGACAGTGGATTTTGAGCAGGTTCAAAGTTATGTATATCTGGGTACAGTTATCGTTGATGATGGCGATGAGGAGAGTAACATAGAGGCGAGATTAATGAAAAAAAGTCAACAAGCAGGAACACTAAATAAAATAATATGATCAAATAATATATCAAGAAAAACAAAGTTACAACTTTATAAAACAGTCATAAGACCCACGGCTCTCTACGGAAGTGAAACATGGATATTGAATAATAAAGAAGAATCTAAGATAGACATATGGGAGAGAAAAATTCTTAGGAGGGTATTAGGAGGGAAAAAGGAGGAAGGAGTATGGATCAGAAGAACGAACCAGGAAATAAAGAATCTGTTCGGAGAAGAAGAAATGAGCAAGAACATAAGATCGAGAATACTAGGATGGGTAGGCCACATACAAAGGATGCCCGAGTCCAGAATGACAAGGAAAATGATAGCTATAGATCTGGCAGGATCACGGAAAAGGGGAATACCGAAGAAAAGATGGTATACCGAGGCGCAGGGAGATCTAAGGAAGAGAGGCATTCAGGACTGGAAGACAAAAGCAAAGGACAGGAAGGCGTGGAAGAACATCATCACCAAGCTATGGGCCTAAAGAGCCTGTGTGTAGCACCGTATATATATATATATATATATATATATATATATATATATATATATATATATATATATATATATATATATATATATATATATATATATATATATATATATATATATATATATACAGGGTGAGTCATTGATATGGGAAAGCTTGATTGCAGCTACACCGTTAATGATATCGAAACGAACCAAACGGTTCTGCAAATGGGAGGTCAGAGTGCAGTTCGTAAAATTATTTTGCCCTTTACAGGGTGTACCATTTTTACGCAGCAAATTTTAAGATACTTTTTTTAAATGGCACTATATATATTTTTACACATATTTGAATTTGTCCTTTATTGAGATTTGTAAATTCGTTAAGTTTTTGCAAATCGCTTCAGCCGTTCAGAAGTTATTCAATTTTTTCTGAAAATTAATGCCTTTGCAGGCATTTTTTCAAAAAATCGCAGGGCACTTGTTTTTTTGAATATCAAGTTGTTATTTGGGCTGTATCTAAGTAATTGTTCTGGGTATCTTTTGACGGAGAGATAATCTATTTTAATTGTGACATTACCTTACTGTGACACATTGATTTTGGTACACTTTGAAAGGCCATATCTTGATTTTTTCAAATGGCACTCTATTTATTTGATTACTTAGTCGCATTGAACATGTCATTCTTCATATTTTCTATTTCGTATGTTTTTTCCAAAAGTTGATGGTTTAGAAGATATTCCACATTTTCAAAAAAAATCAACACATTATTTCATCTTTTAAACGAGTGACATGAAAAACAATAAATTCTGATAACAGACGTCAACGTAAATGCTGCGAGCGTCAATTTCAAAGTTTGATGAGAAATTACTGAAATCAAATTATAGAAGCTTAGTACAGGGTGTCCCATTTTGGGTACTTTTGAATGGTATCTCCGTTATTTTTTGAAGATAGAGGGTTGCGATTTTCGCGACACTGTGCTACTTTTTCGAAAAACTGAAGATGCCGTCAACATAATTTTAATAACTCTTTTAGTTTTTAAGATACAGGGCATTTTTGAAAATGTTGCATTTTGGGATCCCCGTCGTATCGCCGTTATCCTTCATCTTATCGAAAATGTAAAATAACATCCTTATAGATTTTTTTCCGTAGAATGCATCGGTGTAGATAATTTTCGTTACATGTTTACTATTTTTGAGTTATAAAGCAAACTTATGTTTTTTTAAATGGAATACCCTGTATATTTATAGACTATAAAATTTGTCTTTTTTTTACCTTTTCAAAAATATATGATACTATAAACTTTTTCTCAGAAACGCGCAAATAAAAGACAATTTTCTGAAATTGAATGCATAAATCAATAGAAGGCCATGGATAACAACAATGAACAAGTGAAAGTCTGTTATCAGAATTAATTGTTTTTCATGTCACTCGTTTAAAAGATGAAAAAATGTGTTGATTTTTTTGAAAATGTGAATTATCTTCTAAACCATCAACTTTTGGAAAAAAACGTGAATATAGAAAAGATGAAGAATGACATGTTCAATGCGACTAAGTAATCAAATAAATAGAGTGCCATTTGAAAAAATCAAGATATGGCCTTTCAAAGTGTACCAAAATCAATGTGTCACAGTAAGGTAATGTCACAATTAAAATAGATTATCTCTCCGTCAAAAGATACCCAGAACAATTACTTAGATACAGCCCAAATAACAACTGGATATTCAAAAAAACAAGTGCCCTGCGATTTTTTAAAGAAATGCCTGCAAAGGCATTAATTTTCAGAAAAAATTGAATAACTTCTGAACGGCTGAAGCGATTTACAAAAACTTAACGAATTTACAAATCTCAATAAAGGACAAATTCAAATATGTGTAGAAATATATATAGTGCCATTTAAAAAAAGTATCTTAAAAATTGCTCCGTAAAAATGGTACACCCTGTAAAGGGCAAAATAATTTTACGAACTGCACTCTGACCTCCCATTTGCAGAACCGTTTGGTTCGTTTCGATATCATTAACGGTGTAGCTGCAATCAAGCTTTCCCATATCAATGACTCACCCTGTATATGCTAAAAGTACCCTAAACCACCAAAACTTCGAAATTGGCCCACTCTGTACACTGAGTTTATGTTGACTTAAAATCCTTGTTGATTTAAGCTTTTTCTTCCCAACCGCGCTGCATTTCGTGGTGACCATTCCGTTCGAATTGCATCTCGATCTCTTTCGCGATGCACTTCACAAATTTTTTTTACAATAGAGTGTTGAAATTCGGTATGTGGATTGAGTTGATGTTGGGAAGCGTTCCTTCGTTGGTTTCAACTTTTTTCCTCAACCATGATGCGCATTGCGAATCTTTTTTTTAATAAAATAAATTATTCCTTCCTTTTAATTCGATTTTCTATAAGCCTGATTTTTCAAAATATAATTGAATCCATTAGAATCGCATATGGACGAGATGCATTCCGGCGAAAAATACGACTTTTGTGATAAATCTCTGCTCCTCTCTCGATACGTCGCATTTTGTTGGACTGATTTCGTGAATACGTAATACGACGCAAATATATAACAGAAATTAGAAAGGGGAGGAAGCTATTCAATTTACTAAATGATATATCTCTTATGTGGCACGGCGAACACCAATATTTTCATAAAGCTCAATATTAAGTAGATAAGCATAGGAAATATTAGGGGAGGCCGGGGCAGGTTGTAACATTTTTTGCTTTATCGTCATTTATGCGAAAACTATTTGTATAAGATATGTGTTTTTTGGTCATTATATTCAATAAACCTTTGTGAAGGTTATAAGGGTTTTTAATTTGGACGTAATATAATACTTTTTTAGATATATTGAAAATAAGTGAGGCCGAATTTTGTTACAATTTACCCCACCCCAGGGGTAAGTTGTACCATCGCTGGGGGTAAGTAGTAACACTATAGTCTACCTTGAAAAAATAGCTATGATTATGATTTTAAAGCAAAAATCTATGAAAAACTTGCTAAATGGGTAATATATAAATAAAAATACACTCCAATACAAAAAATATTTATTTTAAATGGTAAAGCATGCAAACGTAGATATTGATATCTAATTTAAGAAAACCTCGAAGAAAACATTACAACAAGTTGTGACAAAATAATTTCAAAACCGTAATATCAACAAAATAAATAATAACTTCCTAATAGTTAACAGAAAACATAAATAAAATAAACATTTAGATATCCCAAAAGTGAAACTTATGAAGATATTGAGTCAGTCTTCATCTGAATCACAATGATGACATATGTAAATTGCATCCCCAGGAGTACATTCTTCATGTGCCCACTGTTTGCAAGTTATACATTGGGTCCAAGTTTCTCCAGCTCTACTTCTGGAAAAACTTTCGCAGCAAACAATACAAATGGCATCGTCCTCACCAGATTCATCATCGGACGACTCCTGTAGGACTTTTCCTTTTGCTCTTTTTACCTTTGAAGTAGGTGCTTTTCCTTTTTTAAGGAGTTTTGCTCTCGCTTCAGATTTTAATGCTTGCAGTTCTGGTGTATCGGTTAAAACAGCAGACTTTCGCTTCTTTCGGTCCCTAGTTGTTTGTTTTTTTTTGCGCAGCCTTTGGAAGGGGGCGGACGGCGACTGGGGAAAAGTTGAGTGTCGTTGCTCGATTAGGCGGCAAACCACTGGAGGTAGATGGTAAGTCTAAGTCTTCAACTACGGAACTAGCATGGTCAAATGAATTGTGGGTGTCCATTGATGCATTAGCTGGTGTTTCATCACTACTGATGCTACTGATCTGATTGATTCATTATTTTAAACTCTATTTATGGCTTCCTCCATATATTCTTTGGGTGTCTCGCCCCTATTAGTATTTTTCTTATAGGTCCTCATGCTAAAACCAATTAAAAAATATTTTATTTTACTATTAAATTGGCCGGGGTAAGTTGTAACATGTTACAATTTGCCCCAAGGAAAATGTTACAACTTGCCCCATCGGTCACATTACTTATATTTTATTTTTTTTCGTCTAACTAATAGCGGTAACATTTTTTAAAAGCATGCATATGTAACTATATACATCAACAAACAACACACAAATGCAAGTTTAACAAATGCGACAACAGATAAAATGTTAATCAAATTTGATTCCTACCTTTGAAGTTTGAGTCAACGTCATGAATTCACAAAACTGAACTTTTTTCGGAAACCGCGTGGCCTCAACCTTTGAATGTTGGTGGGCGACTGAGTTACAGAGAGGTGTATTGGCATACGTAAGGCGGAAACCGGCGACTGGTGCAGATTGAAGATTTCGCTACTGTTGCAACTTACCCCGTGTTACAACCTGCCCCGGCCTCCCCTACATACTAAGTTTTTCTTATTAAATATAATAATACACTATTCTCACTTAATTGAGTATAACGTTGCTCACGTTAGATTGACTATAGTTTCAAGCAAATATTGTGGAATGTTGATAATGATAATAATAATCAATTAGAAATCTGTTATCACAGAAATTTGTCGTTTCGCATTTTCCAAATCAGATTTATTGTTGAACGTACCTGATGGTAACTTTATTTATGGCATAATAAACGTACAAGAGATGATACATCTTTCTATTAATCCCTCATATAATCTGTGCAAAATAAATTAAACGCTTGAAACTTACTTATCCCCTACGATATTTAAAACTGAAATTACACACCAATACCTCACACGTTACAATATTGAAACTTATTTGACATTCGAAAATCATCAAATGGTATAGGTATTCCTTCCACATTATTTAGTAATTACTTTTCAGTATGATAAATTAGTTTCAATTTAAATCCAAATAGATTCCAGCTTCATGTCTTTCAGCTTTATGTCAGCTTGCTCCATTTGGACTCAAGCAGTGTAAGTACGAACAATATGTCTGATTTGATCAGGGCCGGATTTAAATTTGTGCCGCCCGGGGGCACTGAACAAAATGCCGCCCTATGACTTAAATTTTATTTTAATAGTTTTGATATCTTATTTTTTAAGAATTAGAATAACTAATTGATTGCAGGAAATTTATTATGTATTATATAGCATTTATAATACATTATGTTTTATTTATATTTATTCTTTATTTACTCATATATTATATATTATTTATTATATACTATAGTAATATAAAAAAATATTTGTATTTTTCTTAGAATTATAAGTATTGCATAATTTTTTTCACAGGCAAACTCGCCTAACTTTTTGAATTGCAAACTGGTCGATTAAATCTTCACAATCTAAACGTTGAAGCACATCTGATTCTTTGCATAGAATAGCTAAGCTATTGAGTCTATTTGCACCCATTGTAAAACGTAAGTAATTTTTAACTCGTTTTAAACAAGAAAACGATCGTTTGCGCTACAGTTTATTACGGCTAAAGTTATAAATATTCGATAAGCGATTTCTACGTTTGGAAACTCAGTGTGAAGGTCGTTTGAATGCAGAAGTTTCAGAAGATCAGAAGGTGAATTTTTTTCCATCTTTCTCAGGCGGTGATCCGATTTGAATACATTTTTCACCAAATTGTAGCTCCGTTCTTTGAGAAAACGCAATAGTTGAATAAGATGATCAAAAAAGAATATACTTATTGTACAGGGTGTTTGAATAGCGACATGTTTTCTTCGTCCAAGTTTACATCCTTCTGCGGGCAATATCGGGTAGCTCAGGCAGAAAACAATTAGACGGTGTTATAATCGCATGTCTTCTGAGTAATTTGTTTTTTTCGATCGACTGTTTGTCTTGAGCAACTCGAAAGATATTCATGTTTTTATAACCGCCCACACTTTTCAAACGAATTTTTTTTGTTAACTTGTGAAGAAGACTGTGCAAACGAAATTTCAACAAGTTGACAACTTTGCTTATTTATTTATTTTGAATTGAATGGGCCGATACATGATGTAAATTAATAAAGATATCTAAACAATGGTTTATAAAAACAATATACATATTTATTTATATACATGAAGTAAAATAATGACTCTTGTTGTATATATAATATCAACTCGCCAACAAATATTAAAATTATATTTATAGTGGCTGTGTAATCAGTTTTTGTGGCACACACAAGCTGAATGTTTATGGGAAAGAGGGTGATTTGAATCCGATGGAATAGGTACATATATCCATGAAAGTTGGTTTTCTGCATATATCAAAACTCAAAGTGTTATTATTATAAAACATAGTTACCTGAATCCAAGAACTTTATCTGTCGATCCATTTCTTTTTCGGAGGCTCCGTGGCAGAGAGGTTATAGGTAGCGCTATGCCGTCTTCGTTGACGGAGTTGGTGGGTTCGATTCCCACCGTGTTCCTGGGTGTTTGTATGCGTCCGATTTAAGTGGTTCCCCTCATTTATTAAATTGATGGCCAAATGTCCAAGTTGACGATGCCAAAATTGTACGGAGGTCGGGCGCGTGAGAGGGCACACGTCCCACCTCTTTAAAAAAAAAAAATTTCTTTTTCAATTCTGAACGTAATATTTGGATGAATGCTCGTATAATATAGGAAATTCAAATACTGATCTAATTGCCTCGCGGTGCCCTTAAAACAAGCAATCATTCTATCTGTGCCAAAAACTTATATGTGAAGTGGAATTGAATATTATGTTCTCTATATGTGACATGAAAATGTCTGCAGTAAGTAGACTCAATTTTGAAAAATAGATTTTATTAGAACTGATACAACGGATAGAAACAAATGTTAAACTAGGTTGTTTGTGAAAATAATGTACCAATATTGTTAACCGGAAATTATCAACATAAACATCAATAAAACAAGAGGATTCTGAACCATTATTGACTACTGTGCAAGACTGAAGAAGACTATGAATTATTGTTATAAAAAAATCCATAAATGCAAGCACTGTAAACCACCGAACCTAAATATCTGTTCAAACAGATGGGACAATTTTTTCACACAGTAAAGTAATTGAAATATAAAAGCACCTCTCGAAAAATGAATTCATTTGAATTAATTCATAGTTCTGAAATCGATTGAAGTAATCAGTTATATTGGAAACTAAAGGCCAATACTGTTAGCTGAAAATTATTATACTAAAATAAACAGAGAGAATTCTGAAGCATTAGGTATTATGCAAGAACGACCTTCATAATGTATTATTGTAAAAAAGTGAATAAATAAAACCAAGCAGCTTAGAACACTGAAACTGTTCCAGCTCCCCACTTTCAGAGAATTACTACCTAGTATTCAAAATTGACATTCAAATAGTTTTGTAACATTATTAATGCCTCATTGAATCATAAGATCAATCATAATGCGACCAAATGGTTCTGAAAACTTTACAAAAACATTGCAATCGCAATTTGGTGGTACCTCAGAAAGATTTATTCAAAGGGGAAAAAGAAATACAATTTCTATTGATAATATAATATAAAGATCCTTTCCTGTACAAATTGACATTGTTGAATTATTCCTTTGCAGAGTGTGGATTGTTGTGGTGTTGAGAATAACTTAACAATGTACTGTTTAACACTTTATTATATTGTTGTGTGATAAATGAACTCTAACTTGTTACAACTTAAACTTGTATGTTTTCCATAGGGCATAGGAGACGAAGGAGAGATAAAACCAGAGAGAGCGCACTTCATACCTGTGCTCATTTACATTGATTTGAACCACAGAATATATATATATATATATATATATATATATATATATATATATATATATATATATATATATATATATATATATATATATATATATATATATATATATCAGGGGCGGCTAGTCAAAGGAGGCTAAGTAAGCCTCCTCAATAATATTCCGTTTATCACTAATATATATATTATATTGAATAGTCAGCATTCAGCATATTCATATTTATCAAAATCATATTATTTTATGCACCTACCGTCCTTTCAACCTACATTATATAATATAATTTATAAATTAAGATAGAAGGTATTTACATTTACTGCATTTCATTCATTTCAAGATTTGTGGCAACGCTGCGGAAAGCTTAGAAAGGTATATTCTCAACGTTCATTATACCTGCCACAGAAAAGCAAACTCACACCACTCAAAAACAAATACTCCGAATGAATACTTCATTGAAATAGAAAACCAAAACACATACATACATGGCAACACCGATAAAGTCCAGTTTTATAAAATGTCGACCAATCACAACTATAGAATCTCCCTGACATCGAGTAAAGTCGTTGATTGAATCGTAGTATGATCCTAATTCGTACTGTCTGAATAATGGATGCCGGAATCAGCTCGCGTTACGCGTATTGTTTTAATATCAGTTTGATTACTGAAATTAATTTCAAAAATTTCAATGGTGACTTAGTGGAATATTTGTTATCCCATAACTTTAGTGCCCTAAGTTATGAGGATAAAGTTTTGATAAAAACAAAAAAAACCTACCCCTGAATTAAACAATTTGGTGCAGCGTAACAGAAAACAAAACCGCGGTTTCAATACATTATGAGAGACATCCTTGCCTAACCGGATCACAGGTAAAAAATAAATTATTTTGTTGGCAGTGTTTACTTTTTACTAGTGAAAATGTCTCTGTTTGGGGCCGCTTAGGATTTGAGGATTTAATTCTATACCTAGTTGAAAGTGAGGAATTTTTCACCGATAAAGTAACTTTAATAACTTACAGCACGCGGATTAATATCTTACTTACAAGATAAGGAATTTATATATTTTTTAAACATCTTTAAATTAATTTTTGAACAAACAGAAATAGTTTTTCAAATCTTACAGCACAAGTTTTCAGATGTAATTTACTCACGAAATCGGCTCAAGTTTCTTTTGGAAAAAATTTCAGAATTTCGTGCAGAAGTTTATTTTAAAAAACTAATTTCTGTATTTCAAACTACTGATGATACGACTCAATTTAGCCCAAAACGAAAGAAATTCAGTAACGCAGATATGGAGCTTCACTATAAGCAAATATATTATGAAATTTTGGATACTATTAGGGGTCAAATAGAAATAAGGTTCTCTGATTCGAAAGAACTGCATTTCTTCGACTTACTCAATAAAAATTTGTTTACCGGATTTTCGGCTAATTTTCCAGATAACCTTTTGGAAAATTTATGTCAAAAATACACTTTTTTTGATAAGGTGGCCATAAAAAAGTGAACTGTGTGTTGTTTATAATGACAATGTAATTTTGGGGCAAAATGAAAATCATGTGAGGACTATTAAATATCTTTTTGATAATGATTTGAATCAAGAATTACCCCAAGTTTATAAACTCTTATGTCTAATTGTTTCTATCCCGGTGACATCAGCTTCCGTAGAGCGCTCGTTTTCCACTCTTAAGAGAATTAAAACTTATTTACGAAATTCAATTAGCCAGGATCGTTTGAAAAATATTAGTTTGTTGTCTATTGAAAAGGAATTGGTAAAACTTTTGGCGAAAGACAAAAAATTTTATGAGGATATTATAGATCATTTTGCTAACGTTAAAGATCGCAGAATCCCGCTAATCTTCAAAAATATATAATAACTTTTTATTTGCTCTCACCAGCTGTTAAAAAATTCGTTAAGTAGGTAGGTAGGTACCTATTATGTGAAAGAAAAAACTTGATGAATAGATGAATTGATTAATTGGCTGAGAAGAATTTTTGTGAATATTGTAAATAGGAGTTGTAGGTCTCAAGGTAGACACTCGAAAGTGAAAACAAATTAATAGCTTAGGGTGCTTGTTTTACTTTGATTTTCTTTAAATTATATTGACCTTGAAATCCTAAAAATTTTCGCCTATGGTGTATTTTTAACACCTCTTGTAGCCTCCTCAAACCAAAACCTCACGAGCCGCCACTGATATATATATATATATATATATATATATATATATATATATATATATATAAGGGTGTATTCGCGTTGGGCGCTTACACGCTTTAAGCGCTCACGCTTAGAAGCACAGATTATTGGCGTTCGTGTTGGCCTACTAGCGCTTAGAGACGCTCACGCTTTGGCTTTGAGCATTTTAAAGGTGAATGTCAGATCTTCTTTTTACGCTTAGGTAGTAAAAAGCCCGATAGTTCACGCAAATACTATGCTTTAACATTTCCCTACAAATTTATTAATTATCGACAACAAAAGTTAAGTAAGCTTACGCTTAGTGTTAAGCGTTTGTGGGCGCGAGTCGACCACAGAGAACGAAGCTTATAAGCGTGTAAGCGCCCAACGCGAATGCACCCATATACAAACTAAAGAACTAACCTACTAATGGCCTAAGCACAAAATTGGTACTTCCAACAGACATCTTCACCAAATGAGCTGAAATTTGTGGTTTCCGAGGCAGAACCAAATTTGGTTAAATTTTTCCAACCGCCGCCATTTTTACGTAGATATTCCTTGTTTTTTCGTGGTTTCTGAAAAATTACCGAACTCCACACAGCTTCTGCAGACTAAGTTAGAGGGTTGAAGTTTGGTACGTATATTGAGTTTATGGAAGGCCGGATTAACCCTGTCCGGGCCCCTAGGCAACGACCCTGTTCGGGCCCAAGGTCTTTTTAGGGATGTAAGTTACTTCCAGATGATCGACTCCAGGTATCCTGTTAGTTCAAGTCTCATGTGATATTGCAACAACATGGGTTACTTTGACTTACCTCGTTAGCTTTATTGAAATGGTCTTAAAAATAGGTTATAGATGAAGTGATGAATGATGGTCCAGGTTGCATGATAGGTTAGGAAAGATAAATGAGACGGGACGCGATTATTCTAAATTTGATCTTGTTAAACGCAATAAAATACAATTAACTAGGTAAAGAAAACAGTTTTGTGAAGTAAAAATTGGAAAAAGTCAACTTCCAAGATATTTATTGTTTTTGTACAGTCGTACAGTGAGTTAAAATATTAACTCTTCTAACTTTTTTAGAAACAAAATCGTTTGAAACATCTTGGAAGTTGAGCCTTTCTAATACATCATTTTCAATGGCTATTATCGACATGAATTCAAACGGTTCTGAGACATTGAACGAAGACAGTTTATTACCCCGAGGCGAAGCTAAAGGGTAGTCTCACGACAAAAAGTTGGTAACTGGCCCGATTTCAAAAATTCCAACGGATATCGATAAAACACATATGATTTCATTAGGGAATTTGAATTGCCACTTTTTCCCAGCGAAGAATAAAAAATATAGCGTTTTTACCCCGAGGTGAAGCTAAATTCTCACTACAAAAAGTTGGGATCTGGTCCGATTTTAAAAAACATATGATTTCATCAGAGAAGTTTTGTTCCCAATTTTTTCCCAACAAAGAATAAAAAATTATAGCATTTTTTAGATTAGGGCATACGACATGCGCATGCGCCAAGGTCGATATGTACGAAGTCCTACAAAACATGCGTCGAAGTGCTCTGTGTGCCACGGTAACCAAGCGACGTTGATAGCTTAAGCTTGATTCTGCGTCTGTGTCTGCTTCCCATCCATAGAAATATCTTATCAATTTGATTCATAATTTGCAGCAAAATGAGCCGGGATAGAATATTCAAATTCGACAGTCAAACAATGAATTTTTTTGCTAAATTTTCACGGATTTTATTCGTAATATCGACTTATTAATACATTTATTGCAATTTTCCTTCATTTCATTCGTAATATCGACTTTCATTGCTATTTTTTATATAATAGGTACATTCAAAAAATATTGACGACATGCACATGCGCCGAGGGGTTTTATCATTCCTAGTGCTACGCAGTAGGGTGTCCTTCATTTTTAGTTCTACTACTAGATACTAGATGGTTCTGTAAAATGAAGTATTTCATCAATTGACAACATGCTTCGAAAGAAAGAAATAATATTGTTGAGGAATTTCATACAAATTTGCACGGTCCCCTAAGCATTTGCGTACTCTGCCTAATGGTTAATCCGGCCCTGAGTTTATGTTAAATAAAGATCCTTTGTGGGTTTCAACTCTTTCTCTCAACCGCGCTGCATTTCGTGGTGACTATTCCATTCAAATTGCATCTCGATCTGTTTCGCCATCAGTACGCGATGCACTTCCCGAATGTTTTTTCAAATGAAATAAATTATTTTCAACGTTTTAATTTGGTTTGCTATACAAGCATGATTTTTCAAAATATAATTCAACCCGTTAAAATAGCATCTCGACGCGATGCATTTGGCGCGAAAAATACGACCTTAGTGATGGAGCTCTACTGCTCACGAGTATTTTTTTGTTAATGGTAGATCGTCTTTTTTTATCCCTATCATCTCCAATATTAATCTCTTGTGTTATTTAATTTCTTTATTCAGTATGTGAACACTGTTGTAAAATAATATCAAATATAACAGCCTCACTTTCATCGGAAATTCAAGTAGAAAACTTTGCTTATCGTACCGGTAATAATTACGGAAATCATATAAAAAATAATAAATCCTAAGTTCATAAAGATAATGAATCAGGAGGTTTTAAAATTAATTGTGATAATTGTAATAAGTTTTACATTGGTAGAACTTATAGGCCAAGTTACAGAGATTTAGAGTGAGCATTTTGTGCAAAAAGTGTTAGTAGAAAACCAGCTCCGCCATTGTTTGTCAAATAGTTCCACATGATACAGTGATATGTTTTTCACTCGACTTTATTATTTATATCTTTGTTATTAACAATTTTATGCAAAAAATTTTTTAGTTTTTTGCTTATAAAATTGAAACTATCAGAGTAATCGTGATGGTGTCAATAGACTTATTGTAGAAAATGAAAAGACGAAAAAAATGAGAGGTCGGACGACTCAATCAGACCCTCAGTCTAAGGGAAAATTGGAAAAAACCGGCCAAAATGCAGTTTTTTCAAAAGTTCATAACTCGGTTATTTTTTGAGTTGTAGCGTAGATCCTCCGGCCAGTATTAGCTATTGATATGAACTTCATTTGTGCGAAGATCAGGAACTGTCCGATGCATAGTTTTTGATCTGTGGCCATTTGATTATGTTACTATGCAATTTTCCAGCAGACCTGAATGCGACAGGTATGGTCCGATTTCAATTTACTAAAAAGATTTTGAAAGTAGAATTCTCATAGTTCAAAACGTTCATCTTGGTTTTTCATAAAAACGCTGAGAAATATGTTAAAAATAAAGCTGAACATGACAAAAAACGGCCGAGCGCGTGAGAGTAGTTGAAGAGTGGGGGTTTACAATTATTATCTGACTACGTTTAGAAATTACTGTCACGTTCAAAATGCCGACGCTTTCGAATGTCATACTTCTCCTTGCCTGCTGCTCTACCCCCACTCTTCAACTACTCTTACGCGCTCGGCCGTTTTTCGTCATGTTCAGCTTTATTTTTAACATATTTCTCAGCGTTTTTATGGAAAACCAAGATGAACGTTTTGAACTATGAGAATTCTACTTTCAAAATCTTTTTAGTAAATTGAAATCAGACCATATCTGTCGCATTCAGGTCTGCTGGAAAATTGCATAGTATTATAATCAAATGGCCACAGATCAAAAAATATGCATCGGACAGTTCCTGCTCTTCGCACAAATAAAGTTTATATTGATAAATAATACTAACCGGAGGATCTACGTTACAACTCAAAAAATAACCGAGTTATGAACTTTTGAAAAAACTGTATTTTGGACGGTTTTTTCCAATTTTCCCTTAGACTAAGGGTCTGATCGAGTCATCCGACCTCTCGTTTTTTTTGTCTTTTCATTTTCTACAATAAGTCTATTGACATCATCACGATTACTCGATTTTTTGCATAAAATTGTTAATAACAAAGACATAAATAATAAAGTCGAGTGAAAAACATATCACTATATCATGTAGAATATTTTACAAACAATGGCGCAGCTGGTTTTCTTCTAACACTTTTTACATGAAAAAATCTCTGTAGCTTGGCCTATTACAGAAGTTTTCAAACTAGACTTTCAGAACACAAACGTAGCTTATTGTTAATCAAAAGTCGGATTCACATTATGCAAACCATTTAATCCAAGAAAATCACACATTCAATTTCGATTTTAAAATATTAAATACTGAAAGTAAGAGAATTAAACTTAATTTTTTAGAATCATTACAGATAAATAAATACAAGCATTCCGGTCTCCTATTGAATATAGCCAAATCGATGATACTTCAAGTCCCCTTCTCAATCTTTTCAAAATTACCGAACTACCTGACTAGCAGTTCAGAATTGGTTTTTCCTATTATAATAATTATTTGTAACCATCTTTATATTTACCCCTTCTACACATTTTGTCATCTATTTATTTCTTGTTTTCGATATAACAGAGAAACATAGTTAGTTTGCCATTAGCATCTGAAGAAGGTGAAGTTCCACCGAAACATGCGTCATGCGTTATTTCTTTTTCGTAATCCCATACTGTTATTTTGATTTAACGGTATTCATATGACAATTGAAAAGTCAGTGTTAACGGCCGCCGGCCGTTAAGAAATCACTTGTTCAAATATTTATTTCAAAACATCATTCTGCTTACAATAACAACATTGAAATCTTGGTCCACAGCGAGTTGGGAGAATAAACCTCTGATTTTCATTTCGCATAGGCTAATAATACATCTTTATTAACCACCTTTACATTCTTGCTTTTACGCCACATTTCAAAATTTTCATATTCTTTTTGATATCGCTCTTGAGTTATTTTCGGCAGTTAATCAACACTCGCTGCACTGCACATAATTCTCCCAATATTTCTAAAGGAATTTGATTTTGTTCCTCAATTTCATCCATGGTCGTCGTTAAAGCGAACTTGAGAACACAAAAAACTGACGTTGTTTATAAAACTGTCAAACTGTTCCATGACAACAGAGTGCCCGACGTTGGGATTTTTCTTTAGAATTGCGAGGTAGGGGGTTTTTTCTTTCTTCGGAATCAAAATATAATCTTTCAACGGGATTACGAAAAATTTTTAACGACACACGGCCGATACGCAAATAACGGATTCGGTTAGTTACAATATCCAACCTCATCCGTTATTTGCTACATATCGGCCTTGTTACGTTAATAACTATTAATAAATGTGTAAATTGTCATTATTAACCATTGTTTTAATAACATTGTTGTAGTCTATTATCTGATCATATCTAACAAGTGCTAAAGCATATATTTGTAGGTAATTTTTAGCATCACTCTTATTCTGTTTCGCAATAATTGTGATTTTTGTCGATATATTACAGCAATTTGTAATAAAGTAGGAACTGAATCCTTCATTCGGGTGAACAAGGATGCAAAAGTCTGGATATTATAATTGCAAGTTCTCTCTTCTAAATATTTTTCTGATTTTATTTGTGAGTGATGATAAGTTTGTTATAGAAGCATAATGTTTTGGTAGACAATTTTCATTCACATGTATCATCGTTTAGCGGTTGCCATTTTGTTTTAAAAATTTTAATTATAGTAAACTCAATGTTCTCATTGTTTTATGGCATACAAAAAATATTCTTGTTTTCATTCGTTTGATGAAATTTATTTATGGAGAGGTTTGAGTAACAACTGATTTATTCGATAGGTAATATGGGTTTCCTGTACCAATTCAAACTTATCAATTGGCCTGTATATGTTCACTGTAAGAATTGAAACAGTCAACCACTGTATCTAAGCCTTTTTTTGGTAATCATATATCATCGACAAATTTGTTGATGAATGCACACTTATAAGAAAACTTTTAGACAAGTGTGAAACAAATTGTCCATTGCGTACTGTGCCACTATCGGGCTGACCCTTTACCCAATGCACAACCGTGTACTTTATTTATATAAGTACCTTACTTATTGTATTATACTTATGTAAGAATTTCTTTGAATGTTATTTGTTCTAATTTAGTATCTTGTCTAATTATATATTCCATTTATGATCTAAGACTCTTGCGATTTCAGTCATTGTAAAACTTCAATTTTTTTCCGTCTCGGAAAAATATGACCAAGATGTCATTCGATTCGGAATAGCATGTAGATGTTTTTTGGAATAAATAAAGTTTCGCTTGCGAAAATTGTAAAAATTATAAACAATTTACTGAAAGAAAAAAGTGGGGGTTGGTTTATTGCAAATATCTCAAAAATGAATTGAGATTCAAAAAGAAGAGGAAATTTCCTAAAAAAAAGTTCTAATTCCCACAACTGTAGTATCAATATTTATGATTTTCTCAGATAGGTAAGAATACGGCCGACAACGGGTAATCTGGCTTGCGCTAGACACGCCCATTTGGGACACTGATATTTTTTCCTTTCTTGGGGCTAGTTTTGAACGGCATCGGAATAGATTCCCGTTAAAAAAATTTAAAAATTAATTTTTTCAGTTTTTTATCAACACAATTTACGTAGTTGAAACATTAAAAACTTTAATTAATCGTAAAAAAAATTTTCGATTCACTTATGAACATCGCATATGTTTATTACAATTTTTCAAAAAATAGAAGGTGGAAATTCAGAGGAACAATTTCCAGGCAGCTTCCGTTATGAACATTGAAAATATTAATTATTTTATTTCGCAGCTACGTAAATTGTTAGTAAAAACAGAAAAATTTTAATTTTCGAATTTTTTCAACAGGGATCTATTCTGGAGCTTTCTAGAATCTAGATCTAGATCCAAGAACGGAAAAAATCTCAGATCTATAGCTATCACACTTCCAATTTTCATGTTCCAGCAGGAAAAAGTTTTTAATTAATTATTGCATAACTAATGGCAAAATCGCGCCGAATTATTGTACATTGACCTATCCACTAAGTGCCAAAATTTTTTCTTTCTTGACTTCCATATTTAATATGATTCATTGTTAAAACCAGATTTCCCGTTCTCTGACGTATTTTTACCGCTCTGAGAAAATTATAAATATTGATCCTGTAGTTCCGGAAGTTGAGATTTTCTTTCAGGAAATTTCCTTTTAGAATCTTTTTTTATATATAAAAAATCTTGATGCGTTTTTAAGATATTTGCAAAAAACTCCTTTTTTTTCTTTCAGTGACTTCTTTATAACTTTTACAATTTCATTTTTTTCAAGAAACATCTAGATCCTATTTCAAATCGAATGACATATTGACAATATTTTTCCGAGACTGCTGAAAAAAGTTAAACAAAAAATCACTTGTTGACTAGACTATATACAGAAGTAAGATGGCTAACTTGTGCCAAGAAGTTAAAAAGAGCGGCAAAAAATGCAATTATTCTTTGCGAGCAAGCCAAAAAGTATATCAAAGTTTTAAAACAAATTGGGCTTCTCGTTTCAGATAAAACTGGTCAACATATATGGTCCTAGGTCTGCATTTCAAAAGAAACATTGAACACAATAGTTGAGGACAAAAAACTCAATTCACATTCATATAGTCACTGCAACCTGATATAACACAGGATGTGGCAGATAAATATGCTTCTTTGATATGTAACTTGAACGTCATTGAAAACGGATTATACAAAAAATATCATGTATTTTTTTGTGCATTTCAACGCCATTCGCTGTAGACGTGAATTTATTACCAGGAAGATTACAAACGAACATTGTGAAATGTATTGTAATACCTAGTTACAGGAGACTTTTCATACAGTAGTTATCTTAAACGCACTTAGGCAAGGATCAATCTCCTGCATTTCACAAACATTCTCTCTCGATGGTTTTCGCCATCACTACACACCACCCCTCACCCCCCATCTCAGGAAAGATATATAATTATACAGGGTGTTCTACAAGCTCTATGACAAACTTTGACAGAAGGTAGGTTGCTTGATTTTGAACATATTTTTTCTAATAAACATGTGTCCGATTCGTTTTTGTTCAGAAGTTACAAGCATTCAAACTTTATCAACAATTAATAATAAAAATTCAAATTAAATGATAATCACAAAACTAAAGACTATAAAAAATTTTCACCCTCAGCTTGAATGCAAGCCTCACATCGACGAACTGAAGATTCGGTCATTCGAAGAATGAGATTTGGATCATTTCTTATTTGGCTAGCTGCATACCCATATACAAACACAATATCTGCATATTCCTCAGTGGAGAATGAATGCCTACTTTTTTTATTGAAGCAGGTGTATATTTTATAAGTGTGCATTGTTTAACATGCTAAGTGACTTTCTGTCACTTCCTGGTTCACTGAAAAAATTGCGATTCTTCAAATGCTTGTAACTTCTAAACAAAAACGAATCGGACCCATGTTTATTAGAAAAAAAATGTTTAAAATCAAGTGGCCTACCATCTGTCAAAGTTTGTCGTAGAACACCCTGTATATCTTTCCTGATATGTACTTTGAAATAAAAATTTTTAGAACGCAGTTAGTTACAGCAATTTTTCCGCCAATTTTTGAGAATTTCCACGAATAGTTTACGTGTAGGTGTTACAGTTAATCTAAGCAAATATTTCAATCGTCGGAAAATTTTACATCGAATATGGGTTTGTGAAACTTCCAAATGCGTTTTTATGCGTTCTTGTACCTAAAAGTATGCGAATATAATAAGGTGAAAAATTAAAAAAGGCAGTCTACATTATCTCTTGGTTACGTTACATTAACAATTGAATCATCTATAAGTTAATCCGTTAAATAGCTGAGACGAAAACCTTCGATTTGCGACCTTATAGAACCCCAATAGTCCAATAGAAACTTTTGAACAGAAGTTACAGCGATCGAAATATCTACATCTACCTTAGACGGTAAATGTTAGAAATGTTAAGTTGTTTATCACAATCGATGGAAATTGATAGGCAGACTGTTTCGCCCTTATTGGGGCTCACCAGTATCATCCATCCACCGAAAGTTATAACCAACTCAATATTTCAAACGATCTTATATTTTCCTCCTAGCAACACAATGGCATATAAATATGACACAGCGCCACCAGTCGGAAACAATTGGACCACATCTTTCAGACAGACGAAGCATTTCGGCAACGAGAACTCGTACGTCCTGACACCCGAAGGTGGCTACTATATCTGATAGGGTAAGGTTGCTACATCAATTCGATGTAATTCAACACTTACACACCGCAAGCAGCAATCGCTCCTAATTTTATCCCTCTATAGAGGCAAATGAATATGTAAGGGTAAGAATTCTTCGTGTTATCGAGACGGTTATAAAATTAAATGATATATAGTGATTATTACTAGTACTTGCACTAATTATATTGAGGGTTTTATTTAACATGTAATGTTTTTAAATAAAGTTAATAAATTATTTTATTTGATATAAAAAAATTAATCACACCATTTTCTTGTTTGGCTGAATTGTTGATAATCATACAATTTACTTTTTAAAAAAAAGAAGTTGTAACGTGTAAATTCTCCACTTAACTGCAGCCACTGCATTCTGCACTGAAATAGGTACCGTGATTAACGCTATCTATAACCGATACGTCACTTTTGTTTCCTCTATGATTAATGAGTTGCGTAGAACGAGAGTATCTAGACAGGGGCTTATTTTGCACGTAGCACGGATAACATCGCTCTCTTTCGACAAGTGTCTGTTGAAGTGTTAAGTTAGAGTAAAATTATATTCATACCTAGTAAACGAATACTGTATTAAGGTTTATTAAAATTTATTAAGTATCTGTGGCGTCTGATTAGACGGTAAAGAAGTTATGAAAGAAATATACATTCCGTATTAATGCATTTATCTTGAAAATCTGAATGAATTCCCTTTAAATTTATTTAATTTTTTTTTTTCCGCCATTTCATATTTTTTTCATTTATCTATATTAAAATTATTTATCTTTCTATATTGAAATAATCCTCTCACATTTCTTAATTTAAAATATTTCTAATTCATTTGCTTGTTTCATTCTCTCCATTTAACACAAGATTTTTGTAGGTTAACGATGGCAAATTTCACATGGTCATATCTTATGTTCAGTTTAATGTTGGAACATATACTGTCTTTCTTAGCATCTTTGCTTGAGATAAATCTAAATGTTAGTTTGAATTGGCCATCGATTCTTGGATAATATTACGTTTGAGATTGTATGTTGATTTGCCCCGAATTATTTTAGCCACTTGGTCTGGAGTTTAACCTTGGTTAGAGCTAAAAGCCACAATATCTGAAGTTTGAAATCCACGTTATCGGAAGTTTGAAATCCACGTTATCTGGAGCTACCAGGAAACGAATTACAAAAAAGGGCAGAAGTCAAGAGGACAATCTATCCAAAGAGGAATCTCCATCGTCGAGGAAAAATTAAATAAAACAAACAATAAAAGATAAGTCTTATGTAAAAGAAAACAGTAAATACCTTCATTTTACCTAGTTGTTATTATTACTGTGAACAAATCAGAACCCTAATATGTTTAACCAATCTCCCTGCTAGCTAGGGCATAAATATCTTTCAAAAGGGAGGTTGGTTACAAAGTGCAATTTTTTTACGCTACAAATACATCCTCAGACTCATGGCCCCCTCCAAAACAATTGCCTGGATCCGCCCTTGTCAATAATTTGTCTTATCGAAATTTGAAAAACATGTCGAACAATAATCCCAACAAGAACACGATAAATAAATTAATGAAAGAATAGCTATTGAAAAACAACTTTCACATCTACAATATTTATTTTGAATATAACCATAAGAGTCAAAGAACTTTATTCTTAAAAAAGTTTTTTTTACAATGAATCATTTGAAGGAGGGAACAATTTAAAATAACAACACATGACTCATAAAACACCCTAATCAATTAAATTTTGGTAGAAATCATCGGTATCCAGTAATAGAATTTTATAAGGAAAAATCTTATCCTTGAGATGCTATAAAAGATAGAGTAGTTCAGAGCATGGCATGATTATCGATTTTCATTTGATGAATATTTTAATACATTGTGATCACATTGAACCATATTATACCAGCCTTTCAAACTATAAGTTCAGGATTATGTATATGATCTTATAACTTTATAATCATTATATCACACTTCTCTTTATTCTATTGTTTCTTCTAATTGCATTTCATAAGGATCTTCTTTTTTCATCAAGTAAATACCGAATCAACCAGAGCATACATGAGAATTGTTTAAAACTTCACTTTTGATTCCTAAAGTTCCATCAGTAGTTCATCTAGCATTGAATCATCTGTATCATCAGAATTATTTGATGATAAGCCTGTCCAACTTTCAGAGCCACTTTCACTGACGTTATCATCTTCATTATTTGAATGTTCGTTATTGTCTTCTGTTAGATCTAGAAAAACGGAATCTGAAACAAATTATTCTCATTGCAATTTGGTACAGGTTCATAGGTAAGAGAAAATAAATGAAATTAAGTACTTTAGGATATCTATACAAATTAATCAAAAGTATTGTAATATTTCAACAG
>JARQZK010002405.1:15000-56773 GCA_030704885.1 Cynegetis impunctata | reverse complement strand
ATATATATATATATATATATATATATATATATATATATATATATATATATATATATATATATATATAATATATATATATATATATATATATATATATTATATATATATATATATATATATATATATATATATATATATAATATATATATATATATATATATATATATATATATATATATATATATATATATATATATATATAATATATATATATATTATATATATATATATATATATAGTATATATATATATATATATATGTATATATATATATATATATATATATATATATATATATATATATATATATATATATATATATATATATATATATATATTATATATATATATATATAATATATATATATATATATATATATATAAATATATATATATATATATATATATATATATATATATATATATATATATATATATATATTCTATTTGATTATTCTAATTCGTTGGCCTTGTTTCTGTTATATAATTTTGCTCATAAGTTTTTTGTTCTTGGTTTTGGGCACAATGAGAACTTCCTTAGAGCGTGAATATATCCTCGCCGAATTTACAGTAAAGGTTTACACAATTACACATAACAATCAATTTCCAAACTTGTAATTATGGAGAAATGTTTTGTATCTCAAGACATTTGAGAGTTTTTGAATCTATTAGTTATGTCTAATATAAGGTGGAGTCAAGTGGGGAGATCTTGCCGGCCACTTGATTACACCTCTTCAAACAATCCACCTCTGAGGGGAAATTTGATGATTATACATTTAATCGTCTTAAAAAAATACCTTGTTGCCAGACTTCCTCGCTACCCTGTATATATATATATATATATATATATATATATATAATTTTAGTGTTACATTTAGTGAAGTACATGTAGCATTGAGCATGTATGTTTGTGATATGGTCCCCAATATTCTTTTCAAATAATAATAAATAGGTTGGCGATGAAGAAATTATACGATATATAATCAACTTTGAATATAAAGAAACTGCGAAATGAAACATAAACTCGATTTAACAGGGAACGCCTAATAATTTATAAATAACTATTTCCTATTTTTTATTTTTGCGTAAAGAGTCGTTCGAGCTTCACAAATAAAATTGATTTGTTAAATGTTGCAATTTATTTTTATTTATGTCAGCAATAGTCCGAGCAATGTCATTTGGTCTGCTACTCCATCATCAATTATTCTTTGGTGCTGCATTCTGTTTATATCTACAACGAGAGAATCAGGAAACTTCGTCGAATTGCTAACTCAGTCGAAGTATTTCAGAAAATCTCAAATTTGTATATTCCGTTGGGTCCAAAATAAATGTCCTTTTTATACCAATATCTTGATCATGCCAGTCATTCATGGTTTGAATAAAAGGAAAACGTTATAAATTCTGATCCTTCTTATAGAAATTGAAATGTCAGTAAAAATAAGCAGAAATATATGACATATTTTTCATCTCTTTCTACTGTAATATTAGAAAAAACAAAAGAGAGCATCCATCTCTTGAATAACTCTGATTCAGTGGATGCTGAAAAATATACAGAGTGTTTCCAAATAAGGGCTAAAGATTTTAAGGGGTGATTTCTTGTTGAAAATAAACGAGGGTGTTTCATATAAACAAATACTTTAAGGCCTGTTTTTGAAAAGTTAAATGCTTCGAAGAATAAGAAAAAAAATGTTAAGAATTTTTTTTCTTGAAATTGCTGACCTCTTTAAGAAATGGTATTTTGTGGGCGTGTTCTATCAATAAAAAGGCTACCTATGAATATTATTTGATTCTGTTGGGATCTTCTGAAGGGGTGAAACATGCAACCCATATTCCATTTTTTACTATAAAATAAAATTGCTTGTTTTAGGAATATCTGTTAATAAGACGTTTGAATTTTTTCGTAAAAGCAATAGTTTTTTATTGAAAAAATAAAATACAACATCGTTCATAAATGGATCTTCTGCAAATGCAATCGAAAAAATCTAGAGGTGGCTTTGATTTTTATGTGGTAGTTCAAAGTTTGATTTTTATGTGGTACTTCGTTAAAAGTTCAGCGCTTTCCAAATCTTCAATATGAATAATTGTACTAACGTTTATTTTTGAAAACATGTAACTTTTCAAGAACAGCCCTAAGAGCTTATTTGTACATGAAAGACCACCTTAAATTTTCGACAAATAATCACCCCGTGAATACTTTCGCAGTTATTTTAAACACTCTGTATATAAAGACTCTAACCTACCTACTCATCTTCTTATAGGGTAATATGAATTATTGATTTCAAACTTGAACCTAAAATTTTTTTGCAATAAAATTGAGCAATTTGACATTGACTTTTATTGAAAAAACTGAGAGTGATTTCGGATATCTTAAACCGTATTCGATTTGATTTTCTTCAAAATTCAATAATTTTGTATCAAATACCGGAAAAATGGATGGACGTTCCTTTACATTGTTGATTTTCTAACAGTGCATATATTGGAGTTTTCCAATTTTTTAACAAAATTGTGAAATAATGAATCAATTTTCTTAATATTTCTTTCATCAATATACAAAATTCAGAGTATGTAGAAATTTCATGGCATAAATCTTTCAATAAGCAGACAAAATACGCAATCTGCCCTGAGAAGGGCTATCAGCGTAATATCAAAATGGCCCAGAATGAAATGATGTTGACATTACGGAATTTACATCGACGTTAATTGCTTTTTTAATCTTCTGAGATAAATAATTTGTAACAATTTTTCCGTTAACGCTCTTTTAAATCTACAAAGTGATGAATCATCGGTTAATTTTCCGAGCCCTGTTTACGACCAATCGTGTCAAGAATCGTCCATTGTTATTAATTTCGAACAAGCTTTTTCCACTCGGGTTTGTGCTCATTTTAAAATTTGAGTTTTTGATGTACAGGACGGTATTATCGTAACTTTTCCTTTCGCACGTGTAGCCTGAATATGCTTATAATTTGACATTTTCTGACATATTTCATTGTGATGTAAAATACTCCAAATGTTCGAATAAAATGCGGAGTTTGAAAATATTCTCGAAGCCCTGTGTATCACATGGTATATGTTGTTTACTATAGACTGTACGTTCATTTAAATCGAGAATGACTTTATCATACTTGTTTCATTATCAGCATTCACCCCATTATTATTCAAACGTAAATTAAATATCACTTTTATAAAATGTTAATATACATACTATGATAGGATGCAATATGAATTCCGTTAAATGTGAAAAGTGTTGAAGCTTGGTTCCGAATTTTTAATTGAAACAAATTCTCCGAAACAATTAGCTTTCTCATAATTATATATATATATATATATATATATATATATATATATATATATATATATATATATATATATATATATATATATATATATATATATATATATATATATATATATATATATATATATATATATATATATATATATATATATATATATATATATATATATATATATATATATATATATATATATATGAGAGAAATTGTTTAATCGGGATGTAAGTCACAAAACTTGAACTGCGGTAAAACTCTTTATTGAAGAAATAACCTAGCTTTCGGTCATTTGCATGTCCATCTTCAGGGTACTAAAAAAACAATATAAAACCAATATATGGTGAGACCAAATGTCTCCTTAATACTTACTCTCAATGTGAGTTAACCAAAAACAAAAAACATATTGAGTCATTGTAAAAATTATAAAATGAAATGAACAAAAAACACATCGATGAGAACGTACAATATTTAAAGTTGACAATTGTTAAATGCAAAGCAAGATGTCTAAGGATAAACTGGAAGAAAAATCAGGTACTAGAACAAAAATGAAAACAGTCAAAACCAGTGAAACACAACCTAACCTGGTTTTGTATAAATTATCGAACAATCTGCATTTACAATGCAACATGAATTATTGAAAATGTCAAGTCACCCCGACTCAGCGTCTAAATACAGCTGTTTCGATCTTATTAGACCTTTTCAGTGCAGCTCACTTGACTATAAGTGAATTCTTCAATAATTGAAAAAAAAAGATAAGTTTTAAGGCACAATTAGAAAAATGTTAATTCGCACAGCCAAGTAAACTTCACTGAAAAGACCTATTAAGATCGAAAAAGCTAAACATTTTTTATAATCACTGATGCGGAATACATATAACCAGCTGCCTTGGAAGAAAAATTGATAATTTTTAAACTATTGAATGTGTATGCATAAATGATTATATATATATATATATATATATATATATATATATATATATATATATATATATATATATATAATTAATTATTTGAATTGTTGTTGCCTGTGAACTTTGATCAAAAACGCAGAGAAATTTTAGAAATGTTACATATTCAAAAAAATTTAAATGAAGTCGTAAATGATAGAACAGATATAAAACATTCAAGTTTAATATACGCAGATTTAATTCTTTAATTTTTCTAAGAAACAACATAAATCAAAACAAAATGATTCAACAAACAAACTCTAACTCATCTTCTCAGACAAAATCTAAACATCTATAGTTTAGAACAAGTGATCTCCAAAATTACAAGTAATGTCTTTTTAAAGACAACAATCAAATATTTTAAACCTATTTTGTACATTACGTGGGTGAAGGTTTCTGTGGTTCCCTTCCCATCTAATAATAACAGATTTGAATGTTAATATTGGACTGAATAGCACGTGATAAATAACAGAGAACTGCCACAGCCGAAAAATTTTGATGAAACATAGTAGTATTTTTTAACTATTCAAATTTTTTCAAATCAATAAATGTCAAAGAAATTTCAATATTTCAAATGTTTTGAAAAAGCCACGAATGTCGTGGCAAAACGTCAACTTTTTAATAAAATCGAGTTTTTCGAGATTCAACAAGCCTGTTATTGCTAATAATTATCAAGAAGTTATATATATATCAACAGACCTGACTGTTGATATTGGACTAAATAGCACGTAATTAATAACTGAAGACGGCCACAGCCGTAATAAAAAATTTTTGAAAAAAAGATAAATAATACCCTATTCTTTGACTTTTCAAAATCAAAATAATTTGAACCTATTTCGAACATTACGTGGGTGAAGGTTTCTGTGGTTCCCTTCCCATCTAATAATAACAGATTTGAATGTTAATATTGGACTGAATAGCACGTGATAAATAACAGAGAACTGCCACAGCCGAAAAATTTTGATGAAACATAGTAGTATTTTTTAACTATTCAAATTTTTTCAAATCAATAAATGTCAAAGAAATTTCAATATTTCAAATGTTTTGAAAAAGCCACGAATGTCGTGGCGAAACGTCAACTTTTTAATAAAATCGAGTTTTTTGAGATTCAACAAGCCTGTTATTGCTAATAATTATCAAGAAGTTTTATATATACCAACAGACCTGACTGTTGATATTGGACTAAATAGCACGTAATTAATAACTGAAGACGGCCACAGCCGTAATAAAAAATTTTTGAAAAAAAGATAAATAATACCCTATTCTTTGACTTTTCAAAATCCAAATAATTTAAACCTATTTCGAGCATTACGTGGGTAAAGGTTTCTGTGGTTTCCCTTACCATCTAATAATAACAGATTTGAATGTTAATATTGGACTGAATAGCACGTAATAAATAACAGAGAACGGCCACAGCCGAAAAATGTTGATGAAACATAGTAATCTTTTTTAACTATTCAAGTTTTTTCAAATCAATAAATGTCAAAGAAATTTCAATTTTTCAAAAGTTTTGAAAAAGCCACGAATGTCGTGGCGAAACGTCAGTTTTTTAATAAAATCGAGTTTTTTGAGATTCAAGCCTGATATTGCTAATAATTATCAAAAAGTTATATATATATATATATATACATATATCAATATTATCGCCATGCCTTCTATTGTAGGATATAATTGTCTATTTTAATGATATATCATGAAGTATGTATATTATTTGAATACTCCGAATGCTTCATATTCCAAACTCAACTACGTGTTGTTTTGCAAATTTTTCATTCGAACATAATCACATCAATATGATGTACGGGACACAAAGTACGTTACCGAAACAATCGTCATGCTTCAACAAAACTTCAAATTCTAGGCAGTATTGGAAACTGGTATGCAATTTACGAAATTCAAACATTCGACCTATTATATGAAACCGTGAAATGGTGCTGTAATTATTATTGCGTTTTGTAAAACAATATTGTAATTTCCTGTTGAGATGAATGTATGAAATGTATCGACAATATTTACGGGATTTTTAGTAGAATTTCTACCAGATAGACATTTATTCATAATGCTGGGTAAAACTGAATAAAAACAGGCTGATATCTCTCATTCAGACATTGGTGCTCATAAAAAAATGACATTTTTCTAATTTTGACATATAAAGTGACACTTTTTAAAACTGATTGACATTATGAAACGTCTTACTTTTTGTAACTAGTTGCATAAAGTAAAATTTTATGCAATTGGTGACGAAAAATGTATTTCAAAATTAGTGACAAAAAGAATTATTCTATTTATTAAACTGTTATAATACAAGTTAAAAATATGAATTATAAATTAATTAATTATTATAAATATTGATAACACAATTATTGCAATTATTCAAATTAATTCCCGACGACATATTTTTTTCATTGCTCGAAGTTGCTGTTATTTGGGAAGCGGCGCACATTGCATTAGATGTTTCACCAAATATTTCTTGCGCTATAAGTTTTTTATTATTCATGGAATTTTCAACATATCCCTCCGCAACAGAGGTAGATTTCCAACCTCCATGCCTCTTTAATTTTAAAATATCAGCGCCACTGTCTGCTAGGAAAGTGGCAGAGCTTCTTCTGAAGCAGTGGCCAGTATATAGAACAGGATTTGAAAGACCAAGAAATTGTGCAATAACTTTTGGCAGACTGCTAAATGTGTTAATTCCCACAGGATTTCTGGTACATTTTCCATTCGCATATTTTACAAAAAATCTGTTGTGTTTAAGAACCTGGGGACGCAACTTAATATATTTTCTTAATATTTCAACAAGATTCGTATTTTCAATGTCTCCAGTGGTAATTGCACACTGCCGTATAACTTTTGTTTTTGAAGGTGGGAAAATGGCTTCCTTCGTCTATAACATTTTCAACTGGAAGAAATAATTCTGCTTTTCTGCATGCTCCTGCCATTCCAATTATCATTGCAACGTTAGCCATTAAGTATTCTTTGTCATCAGCTTCCACTAAAAATTGGGCAAAATCTTCTTTAATAAAAACTTTTGACTTTTTAGCACTGTACCCGCCCGCTTGCCTTTTAATATATGCTACCAAATTTTTATATTTTTTAATATCAATATTCCTTTTCAGATTTAGTTCAGACCTTAACATTGAGTAAAGTGTCCATAATGTGGAAACTTTTAGATCTTTCTTACCCTCAAAATATGCAAGTGAAACTTTCTCATTAACATGTTTAATTTTCTTCTCATCACACCACGTAACAAAGTTTTCGTATGCCAAATCATGAACTGCCTTTGACTTTTTGAGAATTACTGATAATACAGCATTACCTGCTGCCTCTTCAATATCGCTTGGTAGCTCTTCAGAACTTGAATCACTCATTTTTTAAAAATAAAACTAAAAATATATCAATCTCGCTAAAAACCTTCCGTCTAGACTTTTTTACAAAATGTCAAACTGACAACTAACATGAAGTAACAGAAACAAACTAAATTTATGTTTTCCAAATTTTTATCAATTATATTAAATTTTATTTTTTTATTACTTTCTTCAAAATTAGAAAAAATCTTGTATGCAATACGAAATGAAATTTTGTGTAACTTTTGAGTTTTTGCGAAACTCATCCAATAGAATCCGTGAATTTTGCATAACGACGTAGTATAGATAAGTGAATATACCCTTGACGACGTGATATAATCGTTTTGGTGTTTCGCCTCGTGTCAAAATGTATAGGGTAGAGTCGGGTTAGTTGGCGCACATTTTTTTGTAACAGTGAAAAGAGCACTAAATCACATATAAGTATATCGAATATTTTACAAAGTGAGGATAGTGAACAAAAGTAAACAAAAATTAATGAAATAAGACAAAAATATGCTTTCTTGCCAACTGAGAAATTTTTATAGAAAAAGGCTTAATGAGCCATCTCTCCCACCAAGGGTGGGTAGTATGGCGCACTAAAAAAGTAATAAGATATTCATGCGGGTTACATGGCGCATACACAACTTCTGAACTAACCACTGGAAATGATTCATTCGGGTGGAGAATTGAAAATGAATTTATATTCAAATATAATAAACATAAAATAAGTGTTCAACTCAAAAATTACTAACCTCATTTGCGTTTTTCACAACCAGGACACTTATTTATGAAACTCATTCAGCCTTCATGTAATCATTGACGAACACTCAATTTTGAAATTGGAGGGAATGGGATTTATGGAATCTAACATTTAACACTGTATCTTCGTAATTATCTTTGTCCGTAATGTTGAAAACATTATTGCCTGCTGATTCGTGAATATTGAGATAGGAATAATCTGGAATAGCAAGTCTGAAGGGAAAAATTCCTGTCTCCCTAAAGCTGGGCACAGCATTTTCAACTGTCACTAATCTGAAAATTAAAAAAATACCACCACGTAGTGATTACTTCCGAAATACATGTGATAAATGAAACTGGGTGGGAAAGTTGGAGGGCACCATCTCACCCAACAGTGCGGGTCAGATGACTCGAGCCGTCTTACCCACCAGGAAAGATAACACTTAGCTTCTAACTTACTATTTAAATTCGCATGCAAGGCGTTATTTCAAGATTAGTTATAAAGAACAATGTTGTTCTAAGGTACTAGTGCAAATAAAGTTAGTCTACGATCAAGCAGAAGAAATTTACAACGTCTACAACTAGAGGAGAAATTTTGTCAAGCATTGATTAAACATAGTATCAATACTTTTTTCACTGTTAAGGACGTAACTGGCCACGATATTTTACCAACATATACTGGACATAAGCAAGATTGCCAAGAGGTAACCGGCATTCCATCTACTAGCACATGGACGAAATAAATTGAATGAGCCATCTCACCCGCTGCGCCATCTCACCCGACTTTACCCTATATATTTTCATATTCACGGTGTTTTGACGTTTGTCAAAAAAAATGAATATTTTTTATTCCTTATATAATCAGTAATAATATCACAAGAGCATCGAAAATAATCGATTATACTACCGAGTCACGAGACGTATTTTGCGAAACACCACTCGAGCTGCGCTCTCGTGGTGTTTTAAAAAAATACGCCGAGTGACGAGGTCAGTATAATCGATTATTTTCGATTGCTCGAGTGGTATTCGTTACGATTATATAACGAATAAAAAATATTAATTTTTTTTTGACAAACGTGAAAACACCGTGAATATGAAAATATATATACATTTTGACACGAGGCGAAACACCAAAACGTATATCACGTCGTCAAGGGTATATTCACTTATCTATACTACGTCGTTATGCAAAATTCACGGATTCTATTGGCTTATTCATACATGAGTTATATAATCGTAACGAATACCACTCGAGCTATCGAAAATAATCGATTATACTGACCTCGTAACTCGGCGTATTTCTTTAAAACACCACTCGAGCTGCGCTCTCGTGGTATTATTACTGAATATAAACCTAAAATACGTAGTCATTATTTTATGGAACAAATTTGTAAAGCTTTATCTTTTCTTGGATTAGTATAAGTTATCACTTCTGTCGTGCGCCTTGACACGCACATGTTTCGTTTTCGCAAATTGTGGTCCTTCTATATTATCCGAAGGAATTTCGTTCCTACCTGGTGTACCATGACAGCGTTTCCTTTATTTTATATATTTTTCATATATTAATATATAGGTAAATAGTTTTTCAAAATATTATTATTCATTAATTCTCTAAAAGTTGCGGAATAATGAAAGTTTCAAACTGAAATGAAAATTCAGGGAAATCTACTTTTATAAGAGCGTTTATGCCTACCAAAATTTCGATATATCCTTGAGTATTGATATCTTCACAAAAAAGTGATAAATCATGAGCGTCGAGACAATTTCGTGAAAACCTGGCAATATACTAAATCTTTTTATCGGTTGAGAAAAGCAATATTTGCTGAAAGACAGGTATAAACATCCAGTAGTCTATATGTTTAGGGAAATATGCGCCTTACATGACCCTACGCCTTTGGCCATAAGAGAATATTGAGTGCTTACCCTACCAATATAAATTTGTAACGTTCCTTTTACAACCCCTTGTTGTACCATTTTAGGAACATGTATGGACCAACAAAGATCTCCAAAATATTTCCTATTTATTTTCGTTTCGTTTTAAAGTTATGACATTTTTATATCGCCCGCAGTTTAGGTCCTAGACACCATGTCAAAGTGTTTTTCGATGAAATTTATGTTGGCCAGACTGGCCTTCTAGACATAAAAAGTTTTATTTTAGTGGAAATTTAGTGTAAATGAGTTTCAGTTGCCGCAATATTCAATAACTATTACAAGTTTCATGAAATTTACCAAGGATAAAACTTTAAATTAATGCATTTTATTGCCATTAGTTTATGTGTTGATTATATACTGAAAAAACTGAAATAAATTAATTTTTTTGTAGGAGAATATATTTTTGGTATTTATTGATTTAGGTTTATTTAATCATTGAACTATTTTGAAGATACAATAATATAGTTGTTTTTCGGTTTGTTTAAAAACTGAAAACATTTTATTTCATATTTACAAATATATGTATTTTCTCAACAAATATTTAAGTTATAGGAATCTTCCAAATTTAATTACGTAGTAAATACCAATTGAAATTTAATTTCAACATAGTTTTCTTTTGTTTTTAGAACAAAATATACTAAAGGCAAGTCGAAATAGTTATTTATGTACCAAGTGCGTTATATAGATCCTAACGCCCGATGGGCGTTAGGATCTAGTAACGCACGTGGTGCATACAAGATTTATTTTACGCGAAAAAATTATTTTATTATAATGAAAAATCGATTTTAAAATCGGTTCATTGCTCCTATAATTTCCATTTTCCTTCTCATAGTAGGCATGTTATTTGTTGATATTTTGACGTTTGTGAATATTTTTGTCATCATATTTAGTGAATGTCATTGCTGCTTTCTTTGTGTAGTCTTATAGAAACAATGCAAATGAAAATGAATTTACCCAAGAATATCATAGAAAATGCAGCCAAAGCTGCGAATAATTCATTGGCGGAGAAATCCAGAGTCGTATACAACAAGGATTATGAAGTATTTAATCAATGGAAGTTGCTTCTTTTCTCCTCGTACAATGAGCGGGCGTTATGATCCATTGAGCCCGCTCACTCATTGCCCTAGGGCAGTGGTTTCCAAACTTTATTTCACCACGGCTCCCTTAAACATATTTGATTATCTGGCGCCTCCCTTTCATTTTATAAAATACTACAAACACAAAAATTTTAAGTACTAAAAAATTTATTAAGATAAACTCTTATACACAACAAAAAATAACAATAATTTTATAATTGTCGCTCAATGAGACGGATGTGCTTGTCTATTTGCACAAAGTTTATCAAATCTCGGTGTCATTGATGAGATACACGAAGCTCCTTTTCAACAACCAAACGAGCACGATATTTCGATTTCATTGCAGCTAATGCAGAAAATCCTGTTTCGCATAAATAAGATGTTGCGAACGGCAGTAAAACTTTTAAAGCTTTATTTGACAATATACTATATTCACTCTTAATATCTAGCCAAAATTGAATCAGAGATACATTCTGAAATTTTTGTTTTAAAGAAGAATCACAAGATAGTTCAATCAAGTTTTCTTTCTCAATACTTGTTAATTCAAATTCGTCATCTTCTTCGTCGATAAATGGATTCTGTATCCACGCATATTTTGTTCAATCAAGATCATCAAAATAATTCGAAAAATGAATTAACAAACCATCAAAGTGTTCAATAAATAAATTTTTGTTTGCTTCTATTCTAACTTGGGCGCATAAATTTAAAAGTGGAAACATGTCAAACCTATTTTTTTCCAAATTTGTCTTCCACATCTCCAATTTTTTTATGAATGCTTTCACTTTATCTTCTTGCATCAATAAATGCATTTGTGGCCCTTGCATTGATTTATTAAAAACACTCAATTTTCCAAAAATTTCTACCAAATAGGTGAGTTTAATATCTAATAAAATTGTCATCCCTAAACATATTTGCATCCTCATTATGATTTTCTTCTAGAAAAATTGCAATTTCTTCTTTGAGTTCAAGTACCCTCTGAATCACTTTTGCACGAGATAGCCAGCGCACTTCACAATAGTACAAAACTGAGGTGTAAGCAGCTCCCATATCTTCACACAGCTTCGCAAATAACCTAACTTTTAATGGACTATTTTTTATGTAGTCCACAACTTTCGTTAGTTTGGTAAAAACGTAGTTAAGTTCCTCACTCATATTCTTGGATACGAGAGCTGCTCTGTGGAGCATGCAGTGCGTCCAGACATCGGGTGTTTTCCTTTTAATTAATGCTTGAAGGCCAGTTTTGTGTCCTGACATTGACTGCGCACCGTCTGTACAAAGCCCAATACAATTATTCCACAATATGCCGTTCTCATTGAAAAAATTGTCGATTATATTAAAAATTTCACTGGATGTGGCTTTGCCAAGAATGGGTTTGCAAAATAACATATCTTCAATTATATTATTCTCTTCAACATATCGAACATATGCAATCAAATGTGCGTCCTTAGCTACATCGGTTGCTTCATCTAATTGTAAGGCAAATTTTGAAGTGCGCATCTGAGAAACTAATTGATCGCAAAGATCGTCAGATATATCACCGATTCTTCTGCCAACAGTGTTATCAGCAAGCGGTATTTGTCGCAACTGTTTTGCATATGATTCGCCAAACATTGTTTCGACCATATCAATAGCTGCTGGCAAAACTAGTGTTTCTCCTATTGTATGTGGTTTTTTACACTTTGCAATTCTGTAAGATACTAAGTACGACGCTAGTAACGCATTTGATGGAATATGAACCATTTTTTTGAACGTTTGCTTTTGTTTAGTGAACTCATCCAATTTTCTTTGAAAAAATTCTTGGGACTTGCCAACGTATTGAGGATGCATACTTTCAATATGTCGTTTTAATTTTGCGGGTCTCATACTATCAGCAGCCAAAACTTTCGAACAAAACAAACACATTGGTTTTTCCACATTATCAGTAATAACACTTGTAAATCCCAACGATGAATAAGATGAATCGTATATTCTTGTCTTGGGAGTTTTTCCTTCCTGATTCCTACTACTTGTGCCAACATCAGATTCTTCATTATTAGATGATTTTCTCTTGTAACCAGTCAAGAACTTATCCATTTCTCCAAAAATATTATGATAATTAATTATTATTATTGTTCTCAAAAGAATGAAACTCAATTAAATGACTTACTATTGTGATGTGTGGGTAATAAGGTACGTCTAAATTAAAAAACACAATCTTACACTGCTGAGCTAAACTGAAGTTAATATTGTCTGGATTTTTGAACAGTTACTGGTCGGCCACGTTACGTATCATACCGCTGGTGGTTTATCCTTGCAATGAGTGGATATCGTAGGTTAGGTAAGAAAGTGACAAGTCTAACAACGCGCCTGAATATTTACGCAGTAATATAGTAATATGCAACTTCCAAATCTTTTCGTGTATGCGCATAGACAATACAATCCCTACGGTGCAGTGCAGATATATTTCTGAACCGTAATGTTTGCTACGGTGTAAGGGCAGCATCAGCAGCATAATAAATAATACGTACCTATTTGTTATGTATTGTATTAGCTGCACGTGCTCTTATTTTTATCAATCCTGGCTAATATTCGCGCCTCCCGTTAGACTGGTTCGCGCCTCCCAGTTTGGAAAACGCTGCCCTAGGGCATAATGGGTGTGTTTATAGCAACCGTATCTAAGGTAAAATCAAGAAATAATATACAAGTGAAAAATAAAATATCTTTTTTCGAAATCTAATAGTTTCATATATTAGAGAAAATTAAGTATATGGATTTGACTTAAGTTAGAGAAACCAATTGTATTCAAAATGACAATACTCAAGCTAGTTTATAATATAAAATTTATGAAGTAGGTATGGGTATTACGTTTTTTTCACATAAAACTTTTTAATTGATCTATTATATCAGAATTATAAGCACCAGTGTCTCAAGCAAAGGAGGTAGGTGGTGCACACTTACCTTGAAGCCCGGAAGAAAAATTCAATTTGTTCAACTATCATCAATTTTTAAATTCTTGTTGAATTCACGTACAAGTGTCAATAAGTGGAATATTAATTATTGATAGTATGAATAATTCTTTTTCGAAGGGAGGTGAGTGCCAAATTTGAGCAAACACACTTTTTGTGAAATTGGGGTCAATGTGCCAGCGGTAATCCGTATATATATAAGAGCCAAGTGCCAATTTCGTTCCTAGAAGTTCCGAAACTTACTCAAAGAACGCTCTAGTTGTATGAGCGGTGCGGTTGAAAGTCTATTGGAGCTAAGCGCCAGTCTGGTCAATTGTCATATAGGCCAAGCTACAGAGATTTAGAGTGAGCATTTTGTGCAAAAAGAGTTAGAAGAAAATCAGCTCCACCATTGTTTGTCAAATAGTTCCACATGATATAGTGATATGTTTTTCACTCGACTTTATTATTTATGTCTTTGTTATTAACAATTTTATGCAAAAAATTTTTCAGTTTTTTGCTAATAAAATTGAAACTATCAGAGTAATCGTGATGGTGTCAATAGACTTATTGTAGAAAATGAGAAGATGAAAAAAATGAGAGGCCGGACGACTCGATCAGACCCTTAGTCTAAGAGAGAATTGGAAAACACCGGCCAAAATGCAGTTTTTTTCAAAAGTACATAACTCGGTTATTTTTTCAGTTGAAGCGTAGATCCTCCGGTTAGTATTATTTAGCAATATAAACTTAATTTGTGCTGCGAAGAGCAGGAACTGTCCGATGCATAGTTTTTGATCTGTGGTCATTTGAATATTTTACGATGTAATTTTCCAGCAGACCTGAATGCGACAGGTATAGTCCGATTTCAATTTACAAAAAAGATTTTGAAAGTAGAATTCTCATAGTTCAAAACGTTCATCTTGTTTTTACACGAAAACGCTGAGAAATATGTTAAAAATAAAGCTGAACATGACGAAAAACGGCCGAGCGCGTAAGAGTAGTTGAAGAGTGGGGGTAGAGCAGCAGGCAAGGATAAGCACATTAGAAAGCGTCGGCATTTTGAACATGACGGTTATTTCTCGGCCGTTTTTCGTCATGTTCAGCTTTATTTTTAACATATTTCTCAGCGCTTTCATGAAAAATCAAGATGAACGTTTTGAACTATGAGAATTCTACTTTCAAAATCTATTTTGTAAATTGAAATCGGACTATACCTGTCGCATTCAGGTCTGCTGGAAAATTGCATAGTAAAATATTCAAATGGCCACAGATCAAAAACTATGAATCGGACAGTTCCTGCTCTTTGCACAAATTAAGTTTATAGTAATAAATAATACTGACCGGAGAATCTACGCTACAACTCAAAAAATCACCGAGTTATGAATTTTTGAAAAAACTGCGTTTTGGGTTTTTTTTCCAATTTTCTCTCAAACTAAGGGTCTGATTGAGTCGTCCGACCTATCATTTTTTTCGTCTTCTCATTTTCTACAATAAGTCCATTGACATCATCACGATTACTCTGATAGTTTCAATTTTATAAGCAAAAAACTAAAAAAAAATGCGATTTTTTGCATAAAATTAATCATCACAAAGATATAAATAATAAAGTCGAGTGAAAAACATACCTATCACTATATCATGTGGAACTATTTTACAAACAATAGCGGAGCTGGTTTTCTTCTAACACTTTTTACATGGAAAAATCTCTGTAGCTTGGCCTAATATTGCTATTGTCAGTGTTATATTTTCATATATTTTTTATGTTACTGCCGATCACATCAGTTCTCTTTCTTCCACTTTTTCTGCAGATGGATCCATCAGTGAAGCAAAAAAAAACCTACCGGCCATGCTGCCATACATTTCTGAGCAAAATAGGCAATTTTTTATTGACATAATCTCTTGAATACATTTCACATCAGTAGTAGTGTATAAAGTTATGTTGTCTTGTGTAATAAACAAATTTTCATGACACTTTGGCTCTTATTACTATGAACTTAGCTTTTTTTTAGAAATTTATTATTCCTGGGCTTACCTCTAATAGCATTTTACTACCACCGTTACTTAGCTCTTTCTGCTCCAGCCATTTTCATTTTTTTTGTAGGCAAACCATGTACAGCATAATAACACAGCTTATTACACATGATTGAGTATCGGTTAACTTACCGAAAATAATTTTTTCCTGCAGTACAAACCACATTGTATCAAAATATATAGTTTTTTGTTAATATCTAGGAATATCCAATTTGGTATTTACCTCCTTTTGACAAAAAATCATTCAGTTGTGAAATCTGCACTAAAAGCTTGCTCAATATGTAAGGCGAATGGAAATTTTTTCTTACTTCAGAAGAATGCCATTGAAATATTTTCAGTTCAGGGTCTGAATCCTTTGATTTAAAATGATTATCCTTGAACCGAACGCATATGACAATATATCAAACGAAATCCAAAAGATTACCAAGCGAGACGATGTTGAAAGAAAGGAATTCGTCCGAAACTCTCTCTTTCCTTTTTTTTTTGGCTTAAATCGGCATAAATCCATGCTGGAAAGAGAACAGTCGGTAACAAATCCATTTGAATTTCGATCACCTCAGAAAGTCCATGAATAAAACTTCTATTATATTCTGGCACATTGCTAGCTCTGCGAATGCATTTGATATGATAGTAAATGCATTACGCCAGTCACATATCGATGCACTGTGAACGTTATATTCAAATTACGGTCACGTAATGACGCTCTATCCATGCGAAATGTAACACGTAAAAATATGCAACTGAATATTATATTGTTTCTTGTTCAGTTTGAAAGATCGAACTGTAAATGAGTTAGTGTGCAAATTTGATAGATGATTGATGGTAATTATGTTCGAGATAATGATGTTTATTTCCAAACGTCAGATAATGGTCATTTTGCTGATTTTTTGGAGCAGGTATAAGTGTCACTTTTATGACTTTTAGTTCAAGCGGCGTATAAGTGTTATACTCCGGTGGAGTATAACACTTATACGCCGCTCATCTTCAATTTTATTTATTGGTTTATTTTCGAAATGCAACAATGCAGGTTCTTATATAGGGGAGACCGAGGAGAATTGTGACAGAGGAGAGTTGTGACATTGTCGATTTCTATGAACCTATAACTACTATCGAGCTCACCAGAGCGCGCGTTTGTTGTTTTTCAGACTCGCTATTTGACGAAGTACTTGATGACAGTCCACGGAAAGCGGTTGTGAGTGTACGACATTTGTATACGAAGAATTGCAGAAAGTAAGTTTTTTACCAAAATTTTGATGGCAATATATATTGTTTGAATATATTATATTTTGCAATTATTTATGATATTCTTTTTTCTCATATACTTTAGTCATTCAAGTTTCCAAGCATAGTATTGTTTTTTTTCGTATTGACATCTTATTTGAAATAACGAATCATTATTCTGACCGGCCTCACGATTTTTTGCACTGAGGCGAGTTGTGACAGCTTGTCACAACTCTCCTATTATCGTTTAATTTCCTGCAAAGTTCTTTTATTCTTGTCGCGTGGTGTGATATTTCAATGGTGAATTGCTTTTCGTTTGTTTCAGAATGCCCAAATAAAATATAAAAGAAGATGACTGAGAGGTATGAGTAGTATCGAAATGTATGAACTGGCCTTTGAAGAAGTCACATTAAGAGGTAAAAAAGTCTTTAGAAAATGCTGCATCCTCTTACAATCTCAACTATATGTCCTTGGCAAAAGATATATTAAAAAGAAAAAGGCATATCTAAGCTAATCTTTACAAACGAGTCTCCATACTGTTGGTTATGTTATGCTCGACGATTTTTTACAGAAGAGGAACGAAAATATATTTATCGGTGAGTATTTGTTGACATGTGTGCAGCATCTAATTATGGGCCTCACACACAAAAGAGCCAAGAAACTTGGCGTACATACGTTTAGCGAAAAAATTAATAAAAAATTTCCGTACATCATGGGAGCGAAAACAGGAAGGCAGGAGAAGTGTGGCTCAAGCTTTTTATGCACGCCATCGCCATTTTATCTTTATGATTGCCTCAGCCAACAAGCATAGCTCGCGCTAACGAGCTTTAATAAAACAAATGTTCTTCTGCTTTTTTTAACCATTACACAGGTATCTTGAGCAAACATCCACTTGACGCAAAAGATATTTGGACTATCGATGAGACGGGAATAACTACAGTACAAAAGCCTGATAGAATAATCGCGCGACGTGGAGAAAACAGGTCAGTGCGATGACATCGGCGGAAAGGGGACAATTGGTCCCTGGCTTTGGCTGGAAATTCTATAGGCAATTACATACCACCTATGTTTATCGTTGACTAAAAGCGCGTTCTCATATTCGTGTTAAAGCGAGGAAAAGAAGAAACTACTAAAAAATAAAGAAGACTAATAAAAAGTGAAGCTGATTATGAAGAGGATGAATCGAAGAAGATGAAGAAAATAATTTTTTTTGCTTGTGTTGCCTTGAGACCTTTTCCAATAGTAAATCCAAGAGAAGTGGGTCCAGTGCCTCGAATGCAAAGACTGGTCTTACACAGAAAGCTTGCACTGGGGGTAGCTTCATATGTTTGCATAATTGTTTATCGGAATTAAATTTTGATTTTTTAGACTGAATATTATATTTATTTTAGTACAAAACAGGCATACCGAATAATACATGACAAATAAAATATACTTTCGTTTTGAAAGAAATGCGTTGTTTTTTATCGTTAATATAATGGTATTTTTTAAATGACCAAGAATAGATGAATAGATAGGTGTCACAACTTACCCTTGGTAATCTGTCACGCAACTTAGCCTTGACATTAGGAGAGTTGTGACACCTGTGAGTAGTTTCCATTTTTGTACATTTACTCTGAAACCTTAATACTTTCATTAATTTTGATGATTATTTATAAAAGTGTATGGATTGAGCTACATTGACTCATACAACCCATAGACGTAGAATTTTTATTGACTGATATATATCAGTTGAAGTGAAAATTGTCACAACTGTCCTCGGTCTCCCCTACCTAATGTCACATACATTCCATGAAATTTAGATTTTATACTGCGATAGGTAAATCCTTAGTTATTAAAATTAATATTCAATATATATATATAATTATATATAAAAATAAAAGTGTTAATTGTTATTATTAACCATCATTTTAATATGTTTATTAATTTACACCATGTATCGGCCCAATCAATCCAAAAAATTTTTAGTTTCTCATTCTGGGCAACATGTTTGGAGGTTATTCATTCTTGTGTAGTAGTTCTAATTCATAAAGGTGGCATTGGCAATACTCATAAATTTACTTCTATATACTGTCGGTAGTTAGAAGAGAATGAAATTTACGTATTCACAATGCTGTTAAAGGCGAAACTAGTCGAAAAATGAAAGGGTAATTATTTTATTTGATTCAATTATTTTAATAAAATTATAATTTTTTTAAAATTTAGATCTTTATTCACGACGCCTTAATGATGTTTTATACTTATCGAAGACTGATTATCACATTGACTCCTGCCTTATACATCATATAGGAACTGACTAATAACGAATATTTTGTGAATGGAATGCAATTATCGAAAATTACAGCGAATATTTCCCTCCTGTCAAAAATCCCTTGTAAATGGAATGCAATTATCGAAAATTACAGCGATAATTGCATTGTAGAAAGCGAAAGAGCCCTGCGATAATTGCATTGTAGACCGATAATTGCATAGTAGCATAGTTCATATCACGGTTATTGATGACGAGCTGAGAATTTATGAAATACTAACGTTAGTTTGACAAGTTGAAAGTTTATTCGGGAAATATTCCCCAAAATTACACTCATGCATCAAAATAACCGGATAATTTCGCATTCCTGCGTGTTGTCTTTAAAAAACTGCCTTCGGTCATTTTCATATTTTGGAGAAAGAGCCCTCCACCTTCGGTGTCGGGCTCTTTCTCCAAAAATGAAAATGCACTCATGCAGTTTTTTGACAACACGCTGTCATGCAAAATTATCGGTAATTTTGATGCACTTGTGCAATTACTCACGATAACTGCATTGTAGAAAGCGAAAGAGCCCTGCGATAATTGCATTGTAGACCGATAATTGCATAGTAGCATAGGTCATATTACGGTTATTGATGACGAGCTGAGAATTTATGAATTACTAACGTCAGTTTGACAAGTTGAAAGTTTATTCGGGAAATATTCCCCAAAATTACACTCGTGCATCAAAATAACCGGATAATTTCGCATTCCAGCGTGTTGTCTTTAAGAAACTGCATTCGGTCAAAAATGAAAATGAACTCATGCAGTTTTTTGACAACGCGCTGTCATGCAAAATTATCGGTTATTTTGATGCATTTGTGCAATTACTTACGATAATATCGCCAATATGAAAATAATTTCAGGATTGTGATAATTTTAAAACTATTTTCACTACTTTCTGCTGTCCTAATAAATATATAATTCAACGACTTTGAGAATAGATAACTATATTTTAGGACTTCATGTATACGACCCATTTTCCAACTGATATTTTCATAAAAATTAGTTTCTGATAATCCTCCACATTTCCAGGATGATAGAATATTCCGCTTTATTTTCATTCAATAATTTACGTAGATCAATGAAATTTCTTATTTTTATTCACTTAATATTAATTTGGAAATTTTTTGAAAAACTAATGGATTATTATCTCAAGAGATCCTCAAGTTTCTTGTTACAGATTCGCAACACAGAAATGTTTTATAAAACTCGTGAAATAGTTTTGTGTCACTTATATGATTCGATCTAGCGGAATCGCTTCGGAAAACTGATGTTGCAATAAAAGCAATTTAGTTTTGTGCCCGAAGGTATCAGAATTGCAGGAAGGGGGTATCAAAATAACATTTAGGTGTAATGAGACCATTCCACAGTTGACCAGCCCAGAATAATCATGTCCGGGCCATTTATATTGTCTTCCCCTCTATTAAGAAAAATGGCAGCAACCAATGTCCAATTTGAGGTATAAATAGGCCACATTTGAGAATCCAGTTGGTCTATGGAAGCTCTTAATCCAGAGAGATTCTTGTTATACAAGATATTATTTCCTTGAAGTTTAATACTCAAACCAAGAGGTGAGTTTAGATTTGTTCTTATAATTGTTAATGTACTTCAATTATAGGCCAGTAGAATAATTCTGCATATGAAATTAAATTAAAATGTACCTTGATTAAATTGATATATTAGTTTCCTCTTAATTACCAGCATATTAATTATTTTATCGTATCATTGAAGATTAAGACATTTTTATACTGAATCTTCATTAATAATTATTAGCATCATAAACGCACCAAAACCTTAGTTACTCATAATACATTAGTTACCATAATATAAAACGTTAGTTACGAAAGCATAATACGTTAGATACCAAATAATAGTAGAACTAGTTTTCATGAACATATAAAACAATATTTCGACAGTTTTCAATCTTGATGGATACACCTTTGCCGTTAGCGTCTGCTTGTTCTCTAAAACGTCATCTTCCGTGTAGTGGTCATCTTCGCTAATTCATTGGTTCGTTAGGCTCCTCCAATTCCAATTAAAAAAGCAACTTTCATCATTAAAAATTCCTCATCTGGGACAAAAAACAAAAATTCATTGACTTGTTCTCTTGTGACTTTTTTGCTGTATGTCCAACATTTTTCTTCTTGATGAAACGTATTAAAGCGCCGTATTTAACGTTTTCCACACATTCCTTAAGTTCTAACATGGAATATTTCGGCCATAAGGATGAAGCAGAATATTTCTCAGAGAGTTTTGCGAAATACACCAGTTTCTTCTGCACCTTGAACATGTACTTTGTTTCGCCACTCACAAAACTGCAGATATTCTTTTTCATACTGGATTTTAGATTTATCCGGAAGCAAGTCCAACCTTATAGAGTCGGCTGCAGCTAATATATCGTCAGGAATATCAAAATCTTGCATCATTTTAATGACTTTTGGAAATGCCGAAATGAAATGACATAAAACCTTGTTGCTTTTATTTTCGCATCGCCGTTGTCAATGATACGATAAAGCTTTGAATGTAACTCGATTATTATGCGATTTAAAACCGTCTCTGACATTTCTAGGTGACTCGGCTGTCGCCTCGTCACCTAGCAATGTCCTAGACTATTATAAATAGCATAATAATCTCGTTATATTAATAGCTATAAATTTATCATATTCCTTCTTTGATTCTATTCATTCTGCAAATACTTTCAGATCTGTGAAATATTCATTCTGTGCATTCTACTGGTCAATATATATCTTAATATTTTTACTCAGAGATAAATTATACATCAAAACTTTCTGGATTCAAAGTACTCTCAATAATATTTTTTATAAATCTAACAATTGATATTTATAAATTGGTTTTTTCGGATGAATTCAATATAAAAAATTTTATACTTGGCAAAAAATACAAGAGGAAATAAAACTTTTTGTGAATTCATTTTTTAGTTGATGATATACAATTGTAATTAAAAATAAACAAAATTACAATCAAAAAGGTTCCGCCAAAAAATTGAAAAGTCTAAAGCTGTATTATTAAAATCAATATCAAATACTGAGGAACAACAAATAGACAAGAGTATTCAGTTTTTAGTGTAATAATTGATCTCATTCTTATTTTGAAATCATTATCAAATGTAGGTATTTGTAAATCTTTGTAGAATTTAATTATTTTGATTGCAACCATTGGTGTATCAAACTTGAATTTACTACATGTATTAGTACAAAAATACTTTAAAAAATATAAAACTGTGATTGCAATTTCGGTCACTAGACCATCATCGGGCAGATTGAGTTAAGAACAGAATACTTACATAATAATAGATTGACGATTACGTTGGAAAAATTCACATCTTTAACATATTGAGTTCCTCTTATAGAAAAAGTTGCTAATGTCAAACCTAAATGTAATACTAAAATTGCTTTCAAACCTAAGACAAAAAAGATTTTTATTCAATGCCAAAGATATCACTTCAAAATTTGAAAGTGCAGGACTTTACAAGTTGATTTGTCCTGTATTAAGGAGTGTATATAGGTCAGACTGGTCAATCGTTCAAGACATGATTCAAAGAACACCAACAATCTTTTTTGAAAAATGAAACGGGTTCAACGTTTTCAAATCATTGCCGTGAAAACCACCACCCGTTTCCACAAATAGATAACTTCCAAATTATGCACAAATTATAGAAATGGACCAAACTAACTTACTTTTTTTTTCATTTTTTTTTGGACTGGGGTCGTTGTGGCTCGGTTAGCCTTCCGGGAACTGCGACCATGTAGGTCTTTTGTTCTCCACCCTACCCATTCATTGAAACCCAAGGAGGTCGTCAATGGTGTTGATAAACCGGACAACATCCTTGGGGACCTTGGCCATTACCTCATGGGTATCCAGAACAGGTTTCCCCATATGGGTGGTTCTTAGTCCCGCCAACTCTGGACACTTGCATACCATGTGTTCAGCTGTTTCTGCTTCTGATCCACAGAGCTTACAAATATCATCTGCTGACTTTCCCATACGGTACAAATGGTACTTGTAGCGACAGTGCCCTGTCAGCAGTCCAACCATCACCCGAAGCTCAGCTCGTGACAGCCTCAGGAGCTTTCTGGCATAGGTCTGTGAAATCTTTACGAACTTCTTTGACTGCGTGAGTCCAGGAGTGTTCCTCCAGAGGGTTACTCTATTAGCCAACTCCCATTGTTGAACCGCTGCCTTATATTGGTCTTTTCCAAGACCACAGAAAGGCTCAGGTCCAGCAGGTGTTAACCTTGATGCACTTTTTGCAAGTTCATCGGCTTTTTCATTTCCTTCAACACCACAGTGCCCTGGCACCCACAGTAGAGTCACTTTGTTGCCTCTGGCCAGTTGCTTTATGGTATTACGGCACTCCCATGTCAGTAGAGATCCCTGGCTTTGTGATTCCAGGGACCTCAGCGTCAACTAACTTACTTAGAATCATTGCAAATATTTAAACTCAATCATAATGCAAAATATATCTTGCTGAACGACTAGATATTCTCCTATATTTAGTTTATTCAAACAATAATGATGTTTTTAAGAATATTTTCCTGTACCAATTTGGGAAATTCAATTCGATTAGCCCTTCTTGAAATGTGTTCCTCTAGTCTATTTAGGTACCTGTAATAATTATTTTCCACCCGTAAGCGTCAAATCTATAATTAAGCATTCAGTTCTTAACACAATATGCCCGATGATGGTCTAGTGACCTAAATTGCAATCGGAGTTTTATATTTTTCGAAGTATTTCTGTGATAATAAACTAGTGTAGTAAATGTGTAGTAAATTCAAATTTTTTGTTTATCATGTTAAATTATCACGTAGTAACGACAGATTTCATCAACCATTGGTTGATGAATTGTTGATATTATAAACTATTCCTATACCTCTAGAAAACTTTTTCGAAGATAGAAAATCAGGTTTTTAATGAATGTTATTTACTTTCAGCGTTCATTTCATCAGATGCGACAAATATTAGAAACTCAATAAAATACAGTCCACTTCACGACTTGAACCGTTATAGTTCGAGAAGATGACGAAATCTGATATCTAAGAAATATATCCTTTGAAAAAGATCAGTTTCAGTTGTCTAGGTGATCTCATCTATCAGGATGTCTCTTCGACAAAACTCCGTAACAATATTCCATCGAAATATCACCAATTTTCTCTCTCTCTCAGTTATTCGTAACTATTTTCATCGCGATATTGTCCATTTGCGGTGAAATACTGCCCTTTGCTGGACAGATAGTCCCCATATATTGCACAGAATCGATCATTCCATTAAATCTACAAAATCGAGGCATGACATATTAAACTTCTACATGTTATATCCATTCCATGGCTAATGTTATTCCTAGATTAACGCTTTGTTCTACGACTAGTTAGTTGATGGAATTGCTGTGCGTAGTAGACATCTCTCAGTCCCTCTATAGACTAGGGTCAATAATTTTGAAACCAAAAATATCGTAGAATAAAACCCAATGGAAATAGTGAATATAACAAAAATGAAAGGAAAAATAATTTACCGGCGATCGGAGGTAGGCAAATAGAAGGGAGTGAGATTTTAAGGGTAAAAAACGATTTATCTCGATTTTCGGCAAAACTACAAGTCCTATGGAAAAAAGTTGAATAGAAAAGTTGTAGGTAATAAAAAGATCTACAACTTTTGAATTTATTTTTTTCACATAACCTCAAAATTAATTTGAAAAAATTCAAATAACCAAGGTTTATGTTTTATACTTTATCAACAGAAAATTTTTTTTACGAAATTTGGTGAAAACTTACCTTTTCATGTCCGAAACATACTGTAATTTTTTCGATTTGAAATATTAATTTTTTCACCTTATTTTGACTTAATATCGAAAAAGCACCCTAATTTTGAATCGAAAATTGTCCCTTCAAAATATCAGCTTTTTCGAAAAAGTCGGTAGGCTTTCTGTTTGTTGAAAACTCTACTTTCTGATGATATAAAAAAATATACGTTACTATGGTAAATGTTCTTAGAAAATATAAAGAAACGAAAAAAACTCGAATCCAATATTTTTGTAAAAAACCCAAAAACCTGGCGGTAAAGCGTTCTGTACGATAAGGTGCAAAGGTTAAGAGCTAATGTCTTAATTTGAGAGATATCCATCGAATTTTATTTACAATTACTACTTTTGACACAATGTATTACTTAAACGATGTGAACTAGAAGAAAGTTCATAAGGTCTTCTTCATACCTATTGTATAATCTATTGCTCAAGGCAGTCGTTCTATTTGATTTGAATAATTAAATTAATTCCTAAAATTAGGGAAAACCCTGAGTAAGAATTCTACATGTACTCTACATATCCTCTAATTTCCATCAATTATTGTATCAGTGTTTAGATGAATGAGATATTACGATTCACTTGCACTGAAAAAAATTAATATGAAAAACGTATTTTGTTTTGTTGGGAGCGGAGTTAGATGATTTTCATCATGATAACGATTTATAGAACGTGGAAGATCCTGAAAATTTGTGTACTTTTTACTTCGTGTGATCGACTGAAATATATGCGTGCGATGAGTCAATAAAATCTGAAATTATTTCAGTCAGTCATTAACTTCCATTAGATATAAATGAAATAATGTATATCTCCATCAATTTTTTGATGAATGCATTGAAATGCGTTCATTGTTGTCCAGCAATGTACTTTGTTAATATGAAACATGTCATGGAAATTGCTTTTTTCATATGGAATATTTGATGGGATAACAATTTTGGAAGTTAACAAAATTGAGTCTCTTCGAATTTATTCAGTCAACAAGAAAACTGAATTCATTAAGACACCAACATGTTGTTGTGTTTCAAAATGATTTTCATAATATTTCGTAAACAGGACACATCATAGATCATAAATTGTTATACATGTTGTATTAACATTTTCTCTAATTTGGAATGTATCCTGTAGATAAATCTTTATTGATGATAATATGAAAAAATTATCGCAGCGAGCTGCATTAGAAGAGCAGGTTTTCATAACGTATCCAGTTTAAAAAATATATTCATTAAATTAGGATTTTTTCCGAAAATGCGTCGTCTAATATGTAAACAATATTTATTTTCTCCCCGGGGGATCAACCCCCCAACCAATTCGTACCAAAACCAATCACATCCAAGGTATCATACGAAACTACGTACTTACAAACTTTCAACCCTATTTCTATAAAATTGCGCCCTTCATCGTGTAACCAAGATTTATTTCCTCCTCCGGGAGGTCAACCCTCCAAACAATTCATATAGAAATGAATACCATCCAAGATATCATACGAAACTACCTACGTACAAAGTTTCAACCCTATGGTACCAAAATTGCGCCTTCTATCGTGTAAACAAAATTTATTTCCCTGGGGGGTCAACCCCCAAATACTTCCCATTCAATATATCATACTGAACTACCTACTTACAAACTTTAAATCCTATTGCTCCAAAATTACGCCCTTTATCAAGTAAACAAGATTCATTTCTCCCCTCCAGGGGGTTAACCCCACAACCAATTCGAACCAAAACCAATCCCATCCGAGATATCTTTCCGAAATACCTACCTACAAAATTTTAACCCTATTACTCCAAAATAGCGGGGGGCTCAACCTCCCAACCAATTCGAACCAATACCAATCCCATTCAAGATATCATACAAAACTACCTAGATACAAACTTTCAACCCTATTGCTACAAAATTGCGCCTTCTGTCGTGTAAACAAGATTTATTTCCCCCCAGGGGGGTCAAGCCCTCAACCAATTCGAACCAAAAATAATCCCATATAAGATATCATACGAAACTACAACACGATTGCTTCAAAATTGCGCCCGTTATTGTGTAAACAACGCTAAAATACATACATACGAACATATATATATATATATATATATATATATATATATATATATATATATATATATATATATATATATATATATATATATATATATATTTATATTTATATATATTTATTTATATTTATATATATATAATTTATTTCAATTGTTTTGATAAAGCCACGAGAACGTCCGTGGCGAAACGTCAACTTTTTAATAAAAATCGAGTTTTTTGAAGATTCACCAAGCCTGCTATTGCTAATAATTATCAAAAAGTTATATATATATAAATATATATATATATATATATATATATATATATATATATATATATATATATATATATATATATATATATATATATATATATATATATATATATATATATATATATATTTATTTTTTTTGGATTGATTGGGCCCATACATGGTGTAAAAACATATTAAAAAATAGTTGATAATAAAAATTTACACATTTATTTAGAGAAATAACGCATGATGCACGTTTCGGTGGAACTTAACCTTCTTCAGATGCTAATGACAAACTATATATATATATATATATATATATATATATATATATATATATATATATATATATATATATATGTATGTATATATATATATATATATATATATATATATATATATATATATGTATATATATATATATATATATATATATATATATATATATATATATATATAATCTCTTGATAATTATTAGCAATAACAGGCTGGTTGAATCTTAAAAAACTCGATTTAATTAATAAGTTGACGTTTCATTACGATATTGGTAATTGAAATTTCTTTGACATTTATTGATTCGAAAAAATTTTTTTGAAAAGACAAGGCTGCTTTGTCTTGCTAATTATTTATTATATGCTTTTCAGTCTAATATTAACATTCAAAATAGTTATCATTAGATGGTAAGGGAAACCAAAGAAACCTTTACCTACGTAATGTTTGAAAATAAAAATAATAGGGTACTATTTATCTAACAACAAAGAAATTAGTCATGGGAAAACATTAAAGATGTGGAGTAGAATTATCGGTATAGTACGTTTATATGGAAGCAGCCGTTGACACGTGTTTATTGTTTGAACTCCCATACCGGAGAGTTCAAACAATAAACCACAAATAAGTGATTTTCTTCCATAACAGAGGATTTTATTTATTAAACTATTTTCATCTCCAAATTTTCAATCCAATACTTAGCTACGCCGTTCTGATGAGGACCAAAGAGTCCGAAACACGTGTCAACGGCTGCTTCCATATAAACGTACTATACCGATAATTCTACTCCACATCTTTAATGTTTTCCCATGACTAATTTCTTTGTTGTTAGATAAATAGTACCCTATTATTTTTATTTTCAAACATTACGTAGGTAAAGGTTTCTTTGGTTTCCCTTACCATCTAATGATAACTATTTTGAATGTTAATATTAGACTGAATACCATATAATAAATAATTAGCAAGACAAAGCAGCCTTGTCTTTTCAAAAATTTTTTCGAATCAATAAATGTCAAAGAAAATTTCAATTACCAATATCGTAATGAAACGTCAACTATTAATTAAATCGAGTTTTTTTAAGATTCAACCAAGCCTGTTATTGCTAATAATTATCAAGAGATTAAAAATAAATCACAGGCAACAACAATTCGAATAAATAATTATATATAATATAATATATATATTATATATATATATATATAATAATATATAATTTATTATATATTATAATATATATATATAGAGATATATGAAATTGAGTTTTTGGTGCCAAGCATCATAAAAAGTCATGAAACGAAAAACTATCTTGGTCCTAGGTCCAACTTTGCTAATCGCACCCATTTGAATGAGCAGGTTTTCAAAGTGAAAACCTGCTAAAAGCATTGCTGATAGTTTTTCAAGGAAAAACCATTTTTCGATATAAATAAGGAGTTTTGGGAAATAATATATAACAGAAAATTTCTGAAACCAATTACCTAAATGGAAGAAAAAAAGATGTGTTAAACGTCGTTAACTAGATTTGAATGAAAATTTTCACAAAGCAGATTTGAGTGTGTTCCCTGCCTTGAGATTCTCTCAGTTCATCTACTTTCACAATAATTAGATTTCTTTCTCAACCCTTGAGAACTTGGCCGACAGAATGGGGCGCCAAGATAAATCAATGTGATAAAAGTGACCTTTTCTTCACAAATGAAATCAAATTTCGTAAAAAAACCGGGTGGTAAATGGACTTTATCGAGAAAATGCTCAACAGATCCTTGCATGTATTATATCATTCATTAGATTTCAGAAATATGTCTGAAAGTAGTAGCGAAACTTTTATTTGAAATGTTTTCGTTCTCGGTTATATATTGAATCAGAGTTTCATCTCGAAATTTATTTCGTGATCTTATTTAACGTTGATATAGGTCTTTGTATAATCATTTTGAATAGAAAAAAATAAATGGGGTTTTCATATGAGTATAAGAGATATAGAATTTGTGTCGTAAGGTAGCATAAGTTTTGGACAAACTATTTAGTTTTTTGATAAATTATGAACATTTGTCATAATCTGGTGGCCAAATGAATGAAATTATTATTGCTAACGTTAACATATGCAAATGCATGTACAAGTTTCAGATTTCTTACGAAAGGTGAAAAATAGAAAGTACAAATTTTGCAAAACGTAGAATCAGCAAGGCTAGAGAATGATGTTGCTTGAAAAGTTGTAATTCAAAAGCACATGCAAATGCAATTGTGAGCTTTCATCTGTTTCCGAAGCCAAATAAATATTTTGTAGAGAGAAAATCATTTTGGAGAAAAGGAAAATATTTATTTATTGAAGGTATGGAAAATCAATCTGAAAAAGAATCAATCAACTTCGAGAATGATGGTGTGCTCTCTGTAATTTGCAAAAGAAAATTATATTCTTCCAGGTAATTAACTCCTATGATTGAAATTAAGGTTAGTTTTCTTTATGAATGAAAATTCAAGATGATGCAGCCAACAGGAGAGTTTTGAAGAAAAATGTCATTCCTACATGTAATTTTCCAAAAGCTTATGATAAGGAAAGGAATTTGACAGCAGACTGAGCATCAGTGGCGGATTCACCAGCAAGCTGAGTAGGCTGGAGCCTAGGACGGCAAATTTTAAGGGGCGGAAAATTCAGTTCATAAGTACTTTATTTTGAATTACAAATAAAAAAAATATATGATACACACACAAAATACGAATTTCGTAAATTGGAGAGAAATTAAAATATTTAACAAAAATTGAAATATATACAGTGCTAAATAATAAATATTTCAACAACTCTACATAAACAATTGCTAAACGCTTCATTAATTATACATTAATGATCATGAATTTTTAGAATATTGCAATAGCGATTCGATATTATAGTCGAAATTTAGTTATTTTCACATATTTTCTTCACTGATAACTGCTATAATTTTTTCTCCGTGTACCTGATAATTATAAGATCTTACACAACTCAATCTTGTATAATATCGATGGTCTAGTCATAATTGCTGCAGCTAGTTTGCAAATTATCAAATTCAATTTCAGAAAAATATTTCTTTATGCGTAAAAAATACTGAGTAAAATTTAATAATTTTTATTAAATGAAAAACTAGTTCTATATCTCATAGACATATAGTTTTTTGGTTTAAATTCATCGAATAACTGATATTTGAACGACTGCGACTTGACCATAAAAAAATTCCCTCCACAAAATATGAAGTTAGACAATTTGCTGATTAGAAAATTGATAAATTATTTTATTTGTATTAAGAAAAAGTTTGGAAAATCCAAATGAGCATGCCTTAAGCGCTCATGTCGTACATGAATAATTTGAATTGAATGTTTTCATTAGTACATTTGTTAATATTTCCACAAAGCCAACTCTTTCAGAAAATGCGAATCGGAATGAATTAATTATAATAAGATAAAACAATACTAAGCTGCAATATTTTATTCAACAGCATCTCTCCAGTAGAATCAGTAGGTACATCAAAAAAAAATTATTTTGTTCGAGAATTAATGTGTTTACTGTGAACACGATTTTCAAAAATCCATACGATATGTCATTAAAATTAATTTTTTTATATATAAAAAGCAGAGGCGGCTCGTGAGTTTGTCAAGAATATATTTATAGTCTTGTTTTTAAATTGTGAGTGTAATAATAAATATTTATCAACGTTCGCCAAATGTATATTTTTTATGAAAACTTTATTCATATTATGTAAGTATTGTATAGTTTTGAGACATGCCTTACCTTACTTTAAAAGTGGTAGATGATTGAGATATTTTTTGCTCAAAACAATGTTTTTTGATAATTCTTTGCTGTAAAAATAATCAAAACAGGTCTCAATGATACTAACCATACAGAAAAAGTTGATGTAACGAGAATGATGGAGCACAAATCATAACATTTTAAAAAATATCGTCCAGTAAACCAAGCAGGATTTAACCAAGATGTTTTCACAAAAAGAGACCAATCTCAATTTCATAAAGAAAGTCTTTCGGCGGAAGTTTTAAATGTAGGATTGAAAGTTATATCACAATGTGTTTTCACTTTCCATCGAGCCCAGCAGAACATGAACAAGTCACAATAAAATTTCTCCTCGTTCTGTAAACTTCCCATTTATTGCATGAAGTTTTTCTCTGAAGTGAGAAATAGATAGACAAAAAGCAATAAAGTTGACACAGGCCTCGATCTCTTAATTTTTTCTTCATTGTATGGTGAATTTGCATCTTCTGTGTATTTTAGATGGAGTAAGTTTCCACCTGCATATCGCTTGACACTTTCACTTGAAACTTGTTATGAAAACGTCAAAAAACTTTCTGTTATATAACCCTTGTTCAAAGTTGGATTTGAAGCGCCACGTTTGGACATTACTACCTTTATGTCAGATCCCAATATGATGCACGTATTATGTTCACACAAGGGTGTCAAAGAAAAGGATAAAAAAATCGGGAATATCATAGTTATTTATGTATATAATATATATATATATATATATATATATATATATATATATATATATATATATATATATATATATATAGATATCAAAAGCAAGTCGAAATAGTTATTTATGTATCAAGTGCGTTATATAGATCTTAACTCCAATGTTGCCCGATGGCAGTTAGGATCTAGTAAAGCACGTGGTGAATACAAAATTTTATTTTTCACGAAAAAATTATTTTATTATAATGAAAAATCAATTTTCAAATCGGTTCATTGCTACTATACTTTCCATTTTCCTTCTCATAGTAGACTTGTCATTTTTTTATATTTTGACGTTTGTGAATATTATTGTCATCATATTTAGTGAATGGCATTGCTGCTTTCTTTGTGTAATCTTATTGGGATCTGGCATGGAGGCGGAGCTTAGGTGATAACTTCGAAACATGGCGTCTCAATACCAACTTTCAACACGAATTGTATGACAGATTTAATTGATTTGAGATTTTCCTTTTAATTGATGATTCTTTATCACAATCAAAAATTTTTTTTTAATATTCCATATTTAATTATTTCTGAGAGAACTTTGGGCAAAATATATTCGAAATTTCACGAAAACATTTATTTAGTAGTAGGTGTACATGGATTCAATGAGAAATCATAATGTTTCATATAATCAAATGTGGTTTTCATAATAAAACAGCATCAACCATAATGCAACTCAAGATGTATTAATAATGAATATACAAAGAAAAACTTTTTCATTCCGTATGTATTCTTCTTATAAACTTCAATCTAATAAGCATCTTCAATGAATTTGTCATCTTCTAAGATCGGAGAAGACATATTTATCGTACCACATATCACTGTGAAAATTTCTTCTAATAATACCAATAAATTTCTAGGCAACACAGATCCAACAATTTTGAACGTTTTGACTGCAGCATTTGGAGTTTTCATTAATAAAGGGAACTAATCTAAGTTGCAATCCTAGGACACAATTACCTGGAAGAATATGATTTTTTTTTGTAAAATGCAAAGAACACACCATCATTCTCGGAGTTGTGTGATTCTTTTTCAGATTGATACCTTCAATAAATCAATCTTTTCCTTTTCTCCAAAATGGTTTTCTCTCAACACAAAATATTTGTTTGTCTACGGAAACCGATGAAAGCTAATTCTTGCATTTGTATATGCTTTAGAATAACAATTTTTCACGCAACATCACTCTCTAGACTTGCTGATTCTACGTTTTTGCAAAATTAACACTTTCCATTATTCACCTTTTGCGACCTCATTTGTAAGTGATCAAAAACTTGTCATGCAATTGCATATGTTGACGTTGGAAATAAAAACTTCATCCATCTGGCCGCCAGAGTTCGCCAGCTGACATGTCAGATCCCAATAGAAATAATGGAAATGAATATGAATTTACCCAAGAATATCATAGAAAATGCAGCCAAAGCTGCGAATAATTCATTGCTGGAGAAATCCAGAGTCGTATACGACAAGGATTATGAAGTATTTAATCAATGGAAGTTGCTTCATTTCTCCTCGTATAATGAGCGGGCGTTATGATCCATAATGCCCTCTCATAACGCCCTAGGGCATAATGAGTGTATTTATAGCAACCGTATCTAAGGTGAAATCAACAAATAATATACAAGTTGAAAATAACAACAATAAACTGTTTGTAAGAATGATCAAACTCATTTCCTTAGTTGTTAAAGTACATAGAACTTTAATATGTTTCTATAGAATTGTAAGCTATTTTTTGACTATATATAATCCCTGCACCCAAGAAAATGAGGTTGAAATATGAAAGTCTAGTGGACTTCATCTCGTTACATTTTCAACTAAATATGGACGCTGTATTAGGAAAAACGGGCTCGGGTATGTTTTTGAAATTCAGATAATCTTGTTCAATGCAAATTTATTATAATGTATTCTCTATGCTCGAAGAATGATGCATAAATCTCAAATTTTTTCTGAATGATTCTAGCCGTAAGGTTTTTTCCATTTTCCTGAATCTCCCCAAGATGAAAATCTGCCATACAAAACGAATACGACAATTTATTATTCAATGAGTGTTCTCTCTGGGTCAGTCAGTGAATAAGTAATATCTCGGGGTTCTAGGACTATAAGTGTTACATATTCCAGTAAATATTGAAGTTACACTATACACATATAGAACAAACAATTATCAAAACTGTAATATCCTTTGTATATGGATTTTATTATATATACTAGGTAGACGTGTATTGTTTTTGATAAAACAATTCTAATTGTCAATTAATATAATAAAAAGTCATTTCGAAAAACTATATTATTCAACGAGCGGTAATGTAGGTCATAACTCACGCAGATGAAGTTTGCACTGTATTCATCAAGTGAGTTATGACCATTACCGCAAGTTGAATACTATAGTTTATCTACGACTATAACAATAAATACTAAGATACAAGTACAAATTCACAATAATTAGGTAGTATTAACTTAACTTGAAAACGTCAGAATTATTCAAGTGACATTAGCAGATGAGTGACGGTCGATCTTACTTGGGATCTTAGTAGACTATACAGTGAGTTATAGTAGTGAGTTATTATAACTCACGCTATTTGTTGATAGACACAGTTAATTGCTAAAACGCAGTTGAATAATGAATATATTATTCAATAGGAGTAGATAATATAATATTATTTTATTACGAATATTTTATAATTGGCGACGAGGAAAACTATCATCATGACTGAAAGATCAGAACATAGTAATGTTATGATAGGCACAGTTCCAGAATATAGATTTGGAGAAAAGTGGGATATTTATGAAGAAAGATTGGAGCAGTATTTCGAAGCTTATGGTGTGATGGAGAAGAGAAAGGTTTCACTTTTGTTGGTTGCGATAGGACAAGAAACTTTATGTTTTAATGATGAACAAAACTAAATTTGAATTTACTACGTTTATTATCACAAAATATTTTGATATATTGATGGTCACTAGACCATCATCGGGCAGATTGAGTTAAGAACTGAATACAGAATAATTATAGATTTGCGCTTACGGGTGGGAAAGGATTATTGCAGGTACCTAAATAGACAAGAGGAACATATTTCAAGAAGGGCTAATCGAGAGAATTTCCCAAATTGGTACAATACAATGTTCTTAGAAAAGTCGTTATTGTTTGAATACACTAAATATATAGAATATATATATATATATATACATATATATATATATATATATATATATATAATTTATATATATATATATATATATATATATTTTATATATCAATATATATATATATGTATAAAATATATATATATATATATATATATATATATATATATATATATATATATATATATATATATATATATATATATATATATATATATATAGAAAACCAACTTTCACGGATATATGTATTCCGTCGGATTCAAATCATCCTCTTTTCCATAAACATTCAGCTTTTAATTCAATGATCCAAAGAGCGTTTTCAATTCCATTATCCGTAACAAATTTAGCAAAAGAAATTTCGACTATAAAAATAATTGCGTCAAATAATGGTTTTCATACAAGTTTGATAGATAAAATGATAAACAAGAAACGTAGTCAACTAGCGTACAACAGCATATATCCCCAATTAAAAGTAGAAAAATCGGAAAAATTCACATCTTTAACATATTTTGGTCCTCTAACAGAAAAAGTTGCTAATGTCATACCTAAATGTAATATTAAAATTGCTTTCAAACCTAAGACAAAACTCTCAGGATTTTTATTCAATGCCAAAGATATCACTTCAAAATTTGAAAGTTCAGGAGTTTATAAGTTGATTTGTCCTGTATGTAAAGGAGTATATATAGGTCAGACTGGTCGATCGTTCAAGACAAGATTTAAAGAACACCAACAATCTTTTTTGAAAAATAAAACGGATTCAACGTTTTCAAATCATTGCCGTGAAAACCACCACCCATTTCCACAAATAGTTTTTTCTAAAAACATTGTATTGTACCAATTTGGGAAATTCTCTCGATTAGCCCTTCTTGAAATATGTTCCTCTTGTCTATTTAGATACCTGCAATAATCCTTTCCCACCCGTAAGCGCAAATCTATAATTATTCTGTATTCAGTTCTTAACTCAATCTGCCCGATGATGGTCTAATGACCGAAATTGCAATCGCAGTGTAATATTTTTCAAAATATTTTGTGATAATAAACGTAGTAAATTCAAATTTAGTTTTATTCATCATGTTAAATTATGACGTAGTAACGATGGATTCCATCAACTATTTATGTTTTACCTAAAACCAAGAAGTGAGAAGACTTATTTGCTATTCTCATTGGTCAATTTTCACCGAAGATAGCAGTTCTTAGAGAGAGAATTAATTTTTATGATATGAAGCAGTTTGAAGAAGAAACAATCAGACAATGGCATGTTAGATTGAAGAATGAAGCTTGCAGCTGTAAATTTGGTGCTGAATTGGATAGCAAACTTAAGGACAAGTTCATACATGGTTTGTTGAAAGGATCTGTTTTGGATCGTATATGTGAAGAGAAGCACTCGAGAACAATGAACAATATTTTTGAAATAGCTGTGAAGAAAGAAGCAGCGGTGGCATTTTCATCAACAGCACAAACTGTTCATAAAGTGGAGGCAAGAAAATACCAGATGCCCGACAAAGCAGAAAAGAAGAAATCAAGCTATGATAATAAGGCAGTAGAAGAAATTAGAAAATGTAGGTATTATGGTGTGGGTTATCACAATTTTTCGTTATGTAAATTTAAAGAATTTACTTGTAAAATTTGTTAGAGAATGGATCACATTGCAAAGGTTCGTTATCAAAGGGAAAATAATTATGTTGAATTGAATGAAGATTCTGATTCGAAATATTTCGATATGATGTATGTAACAGATATCAAAACAAACAATTATGTTGAACCTTTTCAAATAACAGTTTTGGTTGAGAACAAACCTTTGTTAATGGAACTTGCTTATGGAGCAGGGGTGTCAAACATTCCTGAGGCAGTATATTTGTCACTTTTAAAGAGAATAATGATCAAACCGATGAATATTTGATTTATAGAACAAACAATTATCCAAACGAAATAAAAACAGCCCCACCACTATTCCAATAAACCAAAAGCTAATATCACACGATCTGAAAAATCTGAAGCGATATTCCTTCCAAGGATTTTACAGCATGCGTTTTCAAGTTTACGATGTTGTGCGGACGTAAAAAGGCATATGGATTTTACATGTTCCCTGTTTAACAGCCCACAATATAATTTGGTATAGCGATATTGTCGGTTTTATAGATCATTGAAAATCAAGATTTTTCCTTCAGATCTGAAATTGTCGTAATCAAATATAAGTGTGGGAATTTGCGACTTCATCTAAAACAAATGTGGTTGAGAGTGAAAAAGATGGAATTAAAAACTAAGGAACACTAGATGGCAATGAAGAAGTTAATTCAATTTTGAAAGAAAAAAAATGGAAAATTTTCCTGTTGGTCTTAGCCCTGAATACATCCATATTTTGTCGTTTTAGATTGAAAGACGGAGAAAGTATTTTTTCAAATGGAACATACGCATATTATTGCACTACTGGATGAACGCATAATTAATCTGTACAAATATATTTTGAAATAAATATGGACTTATGGTATTCAACTCTTTGTACAATTTGTAAGATGTTATTATTTACTCATGGAAACAAACCAACTCAAAAAAAGATCGAAAAACAGTGTATTCACTAATGTGAGGTTATAAATCTGCTTGGAAATTGAGTTGGTATGTTCCAATAAATAAATAATAATATCTCACAGATTGCTCTGAAGAAGACACGCAGTGTTTCGAAAGCTGAGTTATGAATAAAGAGTAAATGCAATACGTGTATGATTGCCCGAATAACATGCGTAGTACGACTTCGTTTGAAAATATGTTATATATATATATATATATATATATATATATATATATATATATATATATATATATATATATATATATATATATATATATATATATATATATATATATATATCAATACATATTTTATATTTATTAATGTTATACATAGGCTTCAGTTTTCAATTGTTAAAAGACAGTTTTCTTCCGATTATAATGAATGAGGAAATGGGAAATTGCGTGTCTCCCATCTTATCTTTCACTTGATATAATAGTAAACTCGTTGGTATGCTTCTTCAACAAATTATTATAAATTAATTGCATTATTACCTTGGTTTGCCTGGATATCTGTCAACAGATGTGCAGACGCAGACTTCCTACAATATCGACGTTCTCCTGCTATGGTTACATCAGATCTCGGTAGCCATTTTCTGCTGACTCGGCTGATTGTTAAATTAACGTCACCTTGGCTGTCAGAGAGCGACCCTCTGGTATTTCACGTTCTCTGATCTCTTCCTAATTTTCGTAATTTCCTTTAATTATGCTTGTTCTAAGTTTTTCGAATTATTTTTTTGAGTGTATCTATGAAATGACGTATCTTTAATGTTGGATTTGTGTTTTATTACCTATATTGAAGTTTCAGGATATTTTGGAATTGTTTTAAATTTTTCAAGATTAGTCTAATCTTTTATTGAAACTAAACAAATAGGCGTTTTAGGTGAAGAAATATTATCAATTAATTTTTTTACTTGTGTTATTTACAATAGTAGAAAAACACATATTTTAATCGATTAAATCAAACATTATATATATATATATATATATATATATATATATATATATAATATATATATATATATATATATAAATATATATTTATATATATATATATATATATATATATATAATATATATATATATATATATATATATATATATATATATATATATATATATATATATATATATATATATATACAAATAATATTGAATGAAGTGTCAGTTCAACTCTTATGCCACGTTTATCCGTTTTTCTGGATTAAGTTTTTCGACATACCTACTCGAAGAAAATCGATTTTGAGGAAAATTGGATATAATATCAATCTTTTCCGGAATCTCTTCCAATCACATGATTTATCCGAGATTCGCCACATCTTACACTAAAAATGTGAAAAGGATGCTGTATTCGTTAATATTATGGTAGACAATTTCTCTAATAAAAATAATCATCCTGTGGGAAAACAAAAAGATTTTCTGATTATGGAAGATGTTTTTTGATTTAGATCTAATGTATTTAATGCATCTCTGATTTTGCTTAGAAGTTCGAGAACAAATTATCTATAACTTCGTAAAAAATTAATGGTGGCGTTCATCTATATAGATATATATATATATATATATATATATATATATATATATATATATATATATATATATATATATATATATGTAAACGGAAAACACGCCCGTGGGTATAAAATTAAATGAACTAGGACATTTATTTGAAACTAATCAAACAATTTGATATTTCGATGCTTCATGAACTCTTATAACCAGCTCCGCTAGGAGGTTTGTTTGATTAGTTTCAAATAAATGTCCTAGTTCACTTAATTTTATAACCACGGGCGTGTTTTCCGTTTAACACGAATAATTCTTACTTATATTAATTTGCCATTGCGATAAAATTCGGAGCGATTGCTGCTTGCGGTGTGTGAATGTTGAATCACATCGAATTGATGTGTCAACTTTACTCTTGCTTAGCGAATATAGTAGCCACCTTCGGGTGTTCCGGACGTACTAGTTCTCGTTGCCGAAATGTTTTCGTCTGTCTGAAAGATGTGGTTCAATTGTTTCCGACTGGTGGCGCTGTGTCATATTTATATGCCATGGAGTTACTAGAAGAAAAATGTATGACCGTTTGAAATGTTGGTTTGGTTATCACTTTCGGTGGATGGATGATACTGATGAGCCCCAATAAGGGCGAAACAGTCTGTCTATCAATTTCCATCGATTGTAATAAACAAATTAACATTTCTAACGATTACCGTCTAGGGTAGATGTTGATATTTCGATGCTTCGTGAACTCTTATAACCAGCTCCGCTAGGAGGTTTGTTTGATTAGTTTCAAATAAATGTCCTAGTTCACTCAATTTAATATATATATATATATATGTATATATAAATATATATATATATATATATATATATATATATATATATATATATATATATATATATATATATATATATATATATATATATATATATATATATAGGTGAATTTATAAATCTCAGTATAAAGAAGACAGTTCGAAAGCTCAAAAATTCTCTCTGGTCAAACAAAAGCACAGAAATCATATAAATCAAGGAAAATTCATGATATTGATTCAGAAAATGAAAAATTCTGAAAATTGAAGAAGGGAAAGAAATCCAGGGGAAAAATAATTATAATGTATGTGTTTGAGTGTACAATTATGACACAAATAATTCTGAATGGAAGTTCGTCTTTCTTTAGCGATTAAAAGTTTTTTCCTAGAAAGAATCCATCAATCTTTCAAAGAGCACCATAAAATATCCAGGGCAGCTCAATCTTGCACGAATCTGAAAATATATGGAAAAACAGCTTATGAATGACACTTAAACCTGAAACCTAGAACGAGTTCATTTTCTAGCTACAGGAAGTTGAATCTTCCAAAATGAAATCCACAATAGCAAATTTCCGCATATAAGTTTAGCAACTAACCGAAACACCTTTGAAAGCGTTCAATTTAACTTCTCTTTGAAGAGAGAGCGGTAACAGGATGGGAGTTGTAATTATTACTGCGCACTTTACAAGATAGTTGCTCTGGAATAGCATGAATAACTTCGACCTCATTCGGGCATATTGGCAGGAAAATCATATTGAACTCGATTCGCTATGCTTCATTCACTAACTCTACTCAAGTTTTTAGCCGTACCTATTTACCCCGAAAATAATAGACTATTGCACAGTCAGGTGGGAGAGTAGTTTTTATATCGTTTTAGACCTTCCCCCTGAACCTCGATTTTCGAAGTTATATATGAAAAAAAACTCTATCGCAGCGAGCTGCATAAGAAGAGCAGGTTTTCATAACGTATCCAGTTCAAAGAATATGTTCAATAAATTATGATCTTTTTCCAAATTCAAAAAAAAATGCGCCCTCTAATATGTAAACAATATTTATTTCCTCCCCGGGGGATCAACCTCCCAACCAATTCGTACCAAAACCAATCACATCCAAG
>JARQZK010002405.1:0-10000 GCA_030704885.1 Cynegetis impunctata | reverse complement strand
ATCGCTATTTTTTTATTCCAATCCCTTAGTAGGCAACCTCTCTGTCAAAAAACATTAATGCTAAGCTTGAAAAAGTTCTTTATAGCATGTCACACTCGAAGCGAATGGAAGCTAGGCCTAAAAATGATTTATAGTAATGTAAGAGTAAAAGTAACTGATTCAATAAAATATTTTTCGTATTATGATCTCTTACAGTTACTGAATTAATCAGTTGAAGAATTCGACTGTAGTTTACTCAACAACACGAGAAAAAACTATTGATCAGCAGTGCAACATCACTAAGGTCATATTTTTCGTGCGAAATGCATCGCGTCGAGATGCAATTCTAGCATATTGACAGCATATTCTAGCATATTGACAGTAGAAAATAATTTATTTTATTGAAAAAAACTTGGAAGTGCATCGTGGATGAGGAAAAGAGGTGCATGCAAGTAACGAAAGAATGTACCTCAACATCAACTTAGCCTAAGTACCAAATTTCAAACTTCTATTGTGAAAAAATTCACGAAGGGCATCTTTTACTGATAGCGAAACAGATTGAGATGCAAAACGAACGGAAAAGTCAGCACGAAATGCAGCGCGGTTAAGAAAAATACTTGAAACCCACACAGGAAATTATTTTTTAATAAACTCAATGTACATAACAAACTGCAACCCTCTAACTCAAACTGCAGAAGATGTAGAGTTCGGAAATTCTTCAAAAACGACCTAAATGAATTTATGGAATGTTGCTTTTGATTTTCTTTTTATTTTTTGTATTTATTTATGCTGTGATTTATTTCAATGCATTCTCTTTTCTCCACTGACTTTTTCAATATCATGTAAATGGTTTAAATGGAATAAAAAAATATTTATATATATATATATATATATATATATATATAATACATATATATTATTATATATATATATATATATACATATACATATATATATATATATATATATATATATATATATATATATATATATATATATATACAGGCCGTTTCTTCTATCATGTGGTAACATTGCTATATTCTAAACCGTAACAGATATGGAAACGATTAAATAGGAAAAAAGTTAACTATTATGGTGAGCAGTAAATTGGTCAGAAAAAATCTTCAGGGACTTTCGCCGTTCCGGAGTTATACAGGGGAAACTGAAATTAGCGTTTTTGGTTTTTTATGAATAGAATTGTTATTTCAGAAAATATGAAAAAATGGAAAAAGAAATTTTTATTGTATTCAAAATTTACTATAACCATGTAGCAATAAATCTTAGATTGAACGTTTCGTCTCAACACGGCCACCATCAACTTTTTTTTTCGAATACGGACCTGTCTTTTTTATTGCAAATATTGGTGAAGTGATAAAATCAAAATTCAGTGGTATATCACAATCGGTATTTTTATAGCGTTTCATTCAAAATAAGCATCATCAGTGACATTAATTTTCAATTACGGTGCTGTTGTTAGTTCCTCTGTAAATAGTTTTGATTTCTTCAAAACTTGTTCAACTATTGGCATACTTCAGATATTAGCCAATAATTTCGATAAGAAGATACCCCATCACAATGAACATTTTAATTTTTGTATTACCTACAGTAATCCTTGTTTCGAGGCTGATTTCTCTTGAATTAATTTTTATACGTTCCAATCCTCACAATTCAGTGGTATATCACAGTTGATATTGTTATAGCGTTTCATTTGAAATTACTAGCATCATCAGTGAAAACAATCAAACAGAAAAACAATTTATTTTATAATGAATGTTTGGGGGAAAATAAAAACCATACAAAAAATGAATTCCACGTGAGAAACTACATTGAATGCTCGAATTGACGACCTCTTTGTTGAATGCACATACGTTTTCTGTCCATACAATTATTGTGGCAATTTTCTAGCATGTTGGGTGTAATGCTATTACATGCATCTCTTATTTTTTGTTTGAGATGGTCGATATCTGTACTAGGTGTCGGAAAAACTTTATCCTTTATGTATCCCCAGACAAAAAAATCTAATGGATTAAGGTCTGGAGATCGAGCTGGCCAAGCAATTGGTCCCTTGTTTCCAATCCATTTTATTGGGAATATTGCATCTAAATGATCACTTACTATTGCTGCATTATGGGGAGGGGCACCGTCTTGTTGAAAATGTTGTATTTCACGGCGAATATTCAGTGGCAATTCATCTAAGTATTCATCAAACTCATTAGATAAAAAATTTAAATGCATTCCACTATTCAAATTCTCATTGTGAAAGAAAGGACCTAGTACCATTGTTCCCAAAATTCCCAAACAAAATTTTATTCCGAATCTTTCCTGGAAGTTGGTTTCTCTATGTAAATGTTCATTTGAATTATTCCACCTATAATGGATGTTTCTGTTAAACCAGCCATTATTGGTGAATTTTGATTCGTCCGTCCATATTATTTTTCTACAAATATTTCCTACTTTCCTATTTCTACGTCTTAATCACTTCGCAAATCGTACTCTCCTTCCGTAATCCCTTTAATTGAGGTGATGAACTTTGCGTATCCCTTATCATTTGTATTTGTTCTGTTTTAAAATATTTCTGGTAGATTTCACAGAAATCCCTGGTTCGTGGGCAATTTCTCGTAAAGAACAATCTTGATTATAAATATTTTTATAATTGACCAATCCTAAATTGAAAAAAATTTTTTTCTTTTTGTTATTGTTTATGAGGAAATATTTGCTTACCTAAAACATTTATTCGGTTCGTCATACTTCCAGTTACAATACATTTTCTAGTTTTATTTCTGTCAAATGCACCACAGTCTATCAAATTTCTTTCTAATCGTCTAAACATTTGAATGTTAGAATGTTTGGAATACGACGAATCGGGTATAGCTCACCATACATATTTCTTGCCAAAAGAGGATTTCTATTTGATTTTGCATAAGTAACGTCTGACAGTTCTTAACAGATATCAACAACTCATTTATTTTTCCTGCCATAGAAAACAAGCAAAGCCTACGTGTTTAAAATGACGAATGAAGTAAGATGCTACTTCTTAATTGTACTGAATTACACAACAATCGTATTTTGACCAATAATTGAGAATTATAAAAATATTCCGTATAAAAATTGATTCAGAAGAAATCATCCTCGAAACAAGGATTACTGTATAATACAAAAATACGAATTTTCGTTATGTTTGGGTACCTTCTCATAAAAATTATTGCCTATTGTCAGAAGTATGCCAATAGTTGAATAAGTTTTGAAGAAATCGAAACAATTTACAAAAAAAACTAAGGACAGGACCGTAATTAAAAAAATTTTTCTCTGATGATGCTAGTTATTTTGAATGAAACGCTATAAAAATATCAAGTGTGATACACCACCGAATTGTGATTTTATCGCTTTATCAATATTTGCAATAAAAAAGGCAGGTCCGTATTCGAAAAGAAAAGTTGATGGTGGCCGTGTTGAGACGAAACGTTCAATCTAAGATTTATTGCTACATGGTTATAGTACATTTTGAATACAATAAAAATTTCCTCTTCCATTTTTTTTTCATATTTTCTGAAATAACAATTCTATTCATAAAAAACCAAAAACGCCATTTTCAGTTTCCCCTGTATAACTCGGGAACGGCGAAAGTCCCTGAAGATTTTTTTTGACCAATTTACTGCTCACAATAAAAGTTAACTTTTTTCCAATTTAATCGTTTCCATATCTGTTACGGTTTAGAATATAGCAATGTTACCACATGATAAAAGAAACGGCCTGTATATATATATATATATATATATATATATATATATATATTATATATATATATTATATATATATATATATATTTATATGTATGTATATATATATAAATAATATATATATATATATATATATATATATATATATATATATGTATATATATATATATATTTATATATATATTTTATATCCGACATGATTTTTTTTTGGAAAATCATGATCTAGTAGGTCTAAAACGGAAAAAAAGCTATTCCTGCGCCTGACTACTTTCCTTCGATACAAAGGTTGAATATTCGGTTTGAACTGATGCAATAGAAGTCCGGAGTTGACTGAATTTATTGCGTTTCATGCTAAGTACATACCACCATTATCAACCACCCGAAAAAAACCTGCAAAAAGAGTTAAGTACGCATTGGACTAAATGAATATTCAGTTCAATAATTCCATCTGGCGCTTTGAATTGTAAATTTTGAAAAACAGAGCACTGGAAGTAGATAAATAGAAAATCCTGAATTCAAAACTACCGCCCAGTATTAATATAGATTAAATCAATTTCCTAACAAGTTCAGTAAGTACGTTTACTCTTCTCCGGTATTGGGGTTATGAAATCTGATGAATCAAACTTTTCTGCTGAAAATTTTCGTTCGCACATTTACATTCATTATATAGTTCGAGAAAAGTAGAGACGAGTCCTTGCTTTTTAATCCGTTTATTCACGATGGTCCTCGTATACTCTGGGATTATAAAATTTAATATCGAAAAGATGCCCGTAAAGTTTAGTTCGATCAAATTTATCGCGCATTGCGTCTATAAATTGAACTCGAGATAAGCGAGAAACTTTTCTCGCAATAGGGAAATACGCGAAACTTTGATTCGATGTACTGAGAATATGGAATTGCTTCAGCATTAACTTCTAGCCAAATAACGTATTAGATATCAAACTATATAATATAATTCGTTCTCTACGACATGTAGTAGAACTTGAAGCTGTTTTAAAGGAAGAAAATGTAAAAGTTATTTTCTTCATAGCGCTTTGAATCAAAGTAACCTTTACTTGATGGAAATTTATATTAAGAACTAAGAACACGGTCATTAAAATTTAATTTTCACTATATCCACGTTTTCATTTATTTTCAGTTTGTACCTCAATATGATAAAGACTGCGTTGTCGAAACACAGTCGTTTTATGCCAATATAGTGGAAATTAAGTTTCAATCAACGTGTTCTTGTCTTAGAATATTAGGTAATATTTCTTGACTAAGAGTTCTTGAGAAAACAAGCGACTAGCAGAGCTCTATTACTAAGGTCGTATTTTATATCAATTTCTTTTCTCCTTTACATAAAAATTCTCAACCCACAGATCAGAAGCTGAGGAAATGACAATAATCTCAAAAACAATCAAATCATGAAAAACATACTAGTCGACCATGGTCAATTTCATACATTACATAAAGTGAACAAGGAAAATTCTTTAATAATTTAAAAAATTATCAAACAACTTTCCAAGGAAGCTGGTTATACGTTTTCAGCAACGCAAAATCTGCATTCACAATCGAACTTTGAATTATAGAAATTGTCAAGTCAACCCGACTCAAAATCTGCATACAGCTGTTTCGATCTTATTAGATCTCATCAGTGCAGCTTATTTGACTCGGAGTGAATTAACAAATCTCTAATTGTTCCCCTCTCTAGATTAAGATGACGGTAATTGAAGAAAATGATGTCAACTACAACATCGCATTTCCTCACATCAACTCAATATATGTACGAAATTATAGCCATCTTACTCAACCCAGATGAACAGTGGACGTACGGAAATCTTGAGAAACCACGAAAAATGAGAAATGACGGTGGCTGGAGAAAAAAGTTCATACCACCTAAATACACTTCTTTAGTATCAACTCAACCTACGTACAAATATTTATTCCGTAACTTAATATAAAGGAAGTTTCAAAAATCCTCCATATCCTTCTGGATATCTTATTAATTTTTACATTCTTTTGATTTGCTTGTGCTCTGATTTGCTTATGTGCCTCTTAGAAAACAACAACAGTTGCATAACGTGTTTCGCTGATATTATAGCTTCTTCAGGTGCGAATTTCAAACCAAAACTGAAAAATCTAATACAAGGTTTACAAAGTATAATTATAAATTTGGGAGAACCAACTCCTTTGAACACAGGCGAAGTTGCATAAATCAAAACGAAGCTTCAATATATGCTAGACTATACTAGACATTTAATGAAAGAGAAACATAATTTCAATTCGGATTTCGGAATTCTACATCTCGGAACAAAAGGTTATGGAAACTTTGGGAATCAATTGGAATAAAAATTCCCAGAAGTTACTTAGCAACCAATTGGATGTGAACAGCTCCCCCTTCTTAACTTTTTCAATGAATAAAGGCATTTTTTTCTTAGTATACAAGAATGGATTTCATAAATTTATAATTGTATTTAGATATTTTTTTTTTGGTTTGAACTCCGCACCAGAAGAAGCTGTAGTGTCAGGGGACCGCGTTGTGCAACTGTCGTTGTTTTATTATATGTGCAAGCGTGCATTTATTGTAAATAATAGTATATTGTTTTATTAGGAGTGAAAGTGATTTTGTGGCGAGACTAAATGTTTGTAATATTAACTACACCTTGTATATATATATATATAAGTATATATATATATATATTTATATATATATATATATATATATATATATATATATATATATATTTATATATATATATATATATATATATATATATATATGTTGATTATAGGAGAATTATTAAAGAAATACTTATTTTTCTGAGATGAACTTTACTTTGATAGACGATTAATATTGACAGTTCACTATATTTTATTTTTCCAACGATAACTGTGTTCTAACATACTCCCACCTTTACAATTTACATGAGAATGGGAAAATTGTAAACATAAATAACATCTAACTAATCTTCAAGGGATAAACTTTTCTGGTTTTCTAACTCGTCTTCCGAATCTCGTTCTTCTTTCTATCTCTTCCTCTTTTTCTTTGTCTTCATCCAAAATTTCTTTCGTAGTATACTGAGTAGTATTTGAGTACCAGCATGACAAGAAAGTCTATGTTGTTCCTCAATAAGTCTATTCACTATCTCATGTTTGCATGGTAATAAAATAGGATATTTAAAATTATCGTTATCATCTCCATAAACTAATTGTGTTTTAACTCTTAGCAATCCATTCTCATCTCGAAAAACTTCAAATCCTGCAATTAACTTATTTTCAGAAGTACAACTTCAGCTTTTTCTAATTCATCGCTTGTCAATTCGCCCTTATAGTGATGTTTTCTCAGACAATTCTTCTTGAATCTGTACATCCATCCAATCATCCTCACAATCTTTGAAAATTTGGAAAAGTAATGAAAACTTGTGCTTAACATATTTCGATTTTTATTCAGAATATAAACAGTTTTCTTACTTTTCTCCATATTCAATTCTTCTGGAGAACATATGATTTCTGATCTAGGCCATTTGTGAGCTGGTTCTTTTACCCAAGATGGCCCCTCCCACCATTTTGATTTATACAATGTCCTTGGACTACATCCTCTAGTTGGAGATCTGCTTGGATTCATACCACCAACAAATGTATTCCAAGCTATTTTGTTGTTTTGATCCATGGTCCTTTTGAGGTATGTAAGTACAACTGGCAGCAGTATATAATTCTGTTTCACTTTGTCCGTCTTCTTTTTTCTTGTGTGAAATCATATTAGTCCTTGACGTTTTACTTTCTTTCTCTGTTAAAAAACTTGTTCGTGCAAGCTTTATTCTTTCTTCACTTTCGACCTCTTTTCGTAAAAAATCTAACAAAATTGGTAAATTTTCCGTATGATAACCATCATTTCCCTGCTCGTTCCAAATGTTGTTAGAACCTGACGAAATATTTGACGTTGACATTTTGTTCAAACTACGATATCTTTCCCATCCTTTCAGTATGTCTTCAGGCAGGGATGATTCTACAATGGATATAGTATAGATGCATATTTATTTCTAGTAACACCCCAATGACTCAAAGCTCTTAATTGAGTTTTTCTAAACTTATCGAACAAAGAACTCAAACTCATACCTGATTTTTGTGTTGTTTGTTTCAAAACCAAACCGAGAAGTTCTCTTACGTAACACTTCTATCAAAAACCCATCTCTAGCAAACCTGTTTTTTCGATTGGTCTATTGCCTTCTGATAATTTGTCCTGAAGGTGGAAAACTTTCGATAAGTTCTCGAGCAGCAGTCCTGGTTCCATCACTTGAAGTAAATACTGGAATTTGTCATCATCATCTATATCCTCGTCAATCATGTTTTTACGGAATTGTCCCCAAAATCCTATCCAATTCTTTACATTACCATCAAATCTCTGCAGCTCTAGCTTCGGCAGTCCAAATTTTCTTCTCTGTTTTCTCATTAATAGATTTTTTCACTCCTAGATGACTCTGGCACCAGAATGGTTACCATCTTCTTGTTGCTTTTGTATAGGAACGGAAGTCGTTGTTGCGAAATGTATATCGCATTTGGTCTGATAAGATATAAGAGTATCTCTATAAGACTCGGCTACATCAAACTCTTGTTCAATCTCCTCGTCTTCAACATCTTGGGATAACAGTACATTCTTGATCTGATTATCTAGTATAAATAGTCTGTTACCTTTTTCTTCGATTTGTTTTAGACGAGACAAAATCACTTCCTGAGTTGCTTCTTTATTTTTCAAAATTGTATCGATATCCCGACAAGTCTTGGTAATAATTCTTCTCAACTGTGACCTTTCTTTCTTCAATTGAACTAAATTCTCCATTGAGTCCTGTCACGGTCGCCAAATGTTGATTATAGGAGAATTATTAAAGAAATACTTATTTTTCTGAGATGAACCTTACTTTGATAGACGATTAATATTGATAGTTCACTATATTTTATTTTTCCAACGATAACTGTGTTCTAACAATATATATATAATAAGTGTCTACTCCATGTAAAGGAAAATTCAAGTAAGTTTGTAAAATTGTTATGACACAAAAAATGTTGAAATTCTTTCTATCCCTAGACATGGTTCGACCAGGTATGAAAACTCACCAGCTCATTAGTGCATTAAACTGTTTAATCATCTACCTTACACGATGAAATGCCTTGGTCAAGCTAGGTTTAGGAAAGTTATGAAATCGGTGCTCCTGACAAAATATTACTTTAGTGTAAGGGAGTACCTGACCAATAACCATATTACTTATTACTAATGAATGACGTGTCCAACACAACTATGTGATTGTCTAAATGGATATAATAAACATTATTATTATTATGATATATACGTATATATAAATATATATATATATATATATATATATATATAATATTATTATATATATAATATATATATAATATATATATATATATATATATATATATATATATATATATATATATATATATATACAGGGTGTCCCGTAAATAACACGCCAGAGTGACACTGGAGGTAGATTGGCTTCAGGTCAATCAGATAACATCAACATGACCTCAGTAAAAGTTTTCTGGTTTTCGAGATATTGCCATTCTTATGTTTTTTTCAAAAATCTATACTTTTTGATCATTTTCTCGCCTCATAAACATAAATAAGTTTTAACTCCTGTTTTTTTTCTTCTTGTGCTATCATCGATATATGGTTGAGACAATCGACCTATCATTTCATTAAAAACTAGCTCGCTAACCTAAAAAAAAATCAAGTTGTTTCAATTTAATTTAAATCCGAAAACGTTGAGTAAAGTTTGACTATTTACTGTGAAAAAATATTGAACCAGACAGAATCAGCAAATCATCTTAAAAACTAGCCGTTTTAATGCTCTTTCGAAAACGGTATAACATCTGTGGTTTTCTTCTTTCAAAAGTCTTAAATTTCCAATTTTTGTCATTGAAGTCGTGCTACTTACGAAATACACTGCGCCGCAAATTTAACGCATAGCTTAAATATTTCCTAAGTTTTGACTGAATATTTTCTCAGGGGGTGATCCGATATGAATAAATTTTTCACCAAATTGTAGCTCCGTTCTTTGAGAAAAAGCAACAGTTATAAGATAATCAAAAAAAATGAATAAACTTATTGTACAGGGTGTTTGAATAGCGACATGTTTTCTCCGTCCAAGTTCATCCTTCTGCGGGCAATATCGGGTAGCTCAGGTAGAAAAAAATAGACGGTATTATAATCGCATAGCTTCTGAGTAATTTGTTCTTTCAATCGTCTGTTTATCTTGAGCCACTCGAAAGATATTCAT
>JARQZK010002404.1:37500-57247 GCA_030704885.1 Cynegetis impunctata | reverse complement strand
ATTACCTTATCCTTGATAAACGTTTCATAAATGTCAACATCACTACATACCTCCGTATTTATATGTATACTATCATAATCTCTTATAAACTGATCCAGAATATAATTCAGAGAAACCCTGTATCTAAGAGGTATAATCCGTTCGTTCTCTGATAATTTCCAATTGCCTGATGAATGTAGGACAGGGATGGCGAACCTTTTTTGATGTCCGTGCCACAAAATCATGAAAATTCTTTTCTAAATAGGTAACGTGCCACAATAAAATTTCATTCGAAATGTTAACGTGGTGAAACTATACGTAAGTATAATTAAATAAACAAATAAAGCAATTCTTCTTCAAACAATATTTTATTAATCAATGTTTTACAAAAAGCAATATGCTAGAAACAATATTCACGTTAAAGACAATTATTTTTAATGTGATTTTTGTTGCTGTACACAAGATGATAAAAATTTAATATCTGGTTCATATTTAGTTCAACAGTACGCATGCAGAGTTCGACTCATCCGTTATTTTATTCCTATATTTATTTTTTATAAAATTTAATTCTGAAAATAGAGATTCACATACACACGTCGATGAAAATATTGATAAAATTGCCCTTGCTAATATTTTTAAACAATTAAACGTGTCAGGAATTGAATTCCATGTAGTTAAAATTTCATCTTCTGCAATTTTATTTATTTTATCCAATAATCGATTACTTTCAATAATTTCTAAATCATTCCTTAAATCAACAAATTTTTGAATCCATATGGTACTTGATTGAAATTCAACTAATTCCATTTCAAATCATTAAAATTTAACCACTGAAGGACTTTTAGATTCAATTTTTCAAATGGTATTGTATCAGGATATAAAATAAATTTTAAAGTTTCTTCAAATTCTTCAAACTGCGTAAATCTTGTAGAAAATTCCTGAATCAGGGATTGAATTACCATTGAAAACTCTTTCGTTAATGACTCTTCATTTGGCTTTTCGTGACATTCACTTTCAGAAAAAACAAATTTTGTATTCGGAAAATGTTTATATGAATTAGAAAGAATATCACGATTAAGAATCTGTAATTTGACTTCGAACGCTTTGTTCAAGTCAAACATTATAACGACTGTTTTATTACCACCTTGTAGTTTCATATTTAATTCATTTAAGTGAGAACATAAATCAGTGAAAAAATGTAACTTTGCTAGCCATTCTACATCCAATAATTGATTGTATTGGTCAATAATGTTATCATTATTTATAAATAATCTTATTTCCTCCAAACAATCTACAAATCTTTGCAAAACATTTCCGCGGCTTAACCAGCGTACATTATTGTATGAAAGTAAGCTATTGACGACGAGTTTACTTCTTTTAACAATTCTTGAAATTTTCATCTGAGGGAAAGAAAGGATATTTTTAATTTTGTTTTGTGCGTGCCATCAAAATTTTCAAACGTGCCACTTGTGGCACGCGTGCCATAGGTTCGCCATCCCTGATGTAGGACATCGTCTATCCAGAGCATATATATATATATCTATATATATATATATATATATATATATATATATATATATATATATATATATATATATATATATATATATATATATATGTATATGTATATATATATATATATATATATATATATATATATATATATATATATATATATATAATATTAGTATAATATTCAACGAGTACAAAATGATTACTAAAAAAATTGTAATTTTGTTCGAGTAGAATACTATAATTTGTCCACGACTTCCTCGAAAAAATTAGTAATAATTTGCATTTTCAACAATAAAAATAGTTATCAAAAGCGTTGACATAACATTTTCTGTGTTCACTGAAAACTGCATACTCTCGTTAACGTCAACTATTTCACTTGACATCGAATCCATTCCTTTCTTTCTTTCTGACAAAAATTAAATAGATAACTTTGCATTTATTTATTTATATTAATATTAACAGAACAATTATTGAAAATAAACGAAGGCATTGAATTTATAGATAAATCAATATTTTAAAATCTAACAATAATAATATCATAACAATGGAAATGATGTTCTCTAGTTTAGATATACGTCCTAAGTGTGACGTCATGCAGTGAATAAATAACCATTATTCACTAGTGAATAATAGGTAGTGTTACACTTTAGGAAGCACATTTATAATGAATGTTTTATAGTACAGTCGTTGACAAATATATTTATATATATATATATATATATATATAATATATATATATATATATATATATATATATATATTATATATATATATATAATATATATATATATATATATATATATATATATATTTATATATATATATATATATATATTATATATATATATATATATATATATATATATATATATATGCGTGTGTGTGTGTGCGTTTGTATTTCACGGTACATTTTTTCATTTCTTGTTGCACCCATCAGACCAATTGATGAATTGGTCTGGGAATGTTTTTCTGGCAGAAAAAACTATCAAAATTTTGTATTTGCGCAGTCATTCCTAATTCAGTTGGAAGGCTGTAAATTTGAACGTGAATTCGGTTGACGCTAGGGAGGTACTATTGAGGGATTTCAAATGTTCTTTCTTTCCGCCGCCATTTTGATGTAGGAATTTCATTCGTTTTTGCAGTTATTCAAGATTTGTGTATCTCTTTATTTTATTCAGATTGACTTCAAAGTTCATTTGTTACTACTGATAATACTAATTGAGTATCGACGTGGACAGATTTTCTGGTAAACTTGGTTGCTTGGGTCTTGGTGGTGTTAAAAGAAATCTAATTATCCGATCCCAAGTTAGAAATGATCTCAAGATCGCTATTTATGGACTTCATCAAAACTTTGATGGCCAGATACAGATGCACTGAAAGGCCTTCTGTTGGTGGTAGATGCTGTGTACTTTCGTCACCAAGCTGACAATTTTGTTTTCACTCGAATTAATATGTATCAGTCAAAGTTTTGGTGACAAGATAGATCGTTGGGGCACATCGGCGTTTAGATTATGCGGACTAGAGCTCACACTATCGACCGCAACACTTAGGTGCCTTTCATGGAGGTAGTTTTCGATCAAGCCGCATAATTGTTAGGAAATACCGAGGGGTGAATATCTGGTGATTCATGGTGTACAACATGAATGAATTACGATGATTTAATACAAGTTTACGAGTATCTACGGTGATTCATCGAGGATTTAGTGATTTATTGGGGATATACGGTGATTTAATGAGGATTTACGGTGATTTATTGAGGATTTACGAGGATTTACCGAGGATTTAGATCAGCTATTTATGTATTAAGCTTGCGCCTTGCTCCTCTCGAGACTTCTATCTGCCAAATTGATACTGGCACTACCCGCAGCCTCGGTGACTGCGGGCAGTGTTGCCACTGGCTTGAAATTCATAAGGATTTATCGGTGATTTATTGATGATTTAAGAGATTTGCCGGAGATTTATAAGGATTTATTTCTTGAAAATGATTTAAGGTGTACAAGATTTGGGGCAGATATTCACCCTTCGGGAAATACAGTGTCTTGTGCCTAGCTCGGTCGAATGCCTTTGAGACTTCTCGATAACGTATTGTTCAAAAATGTGTGACACAAGTGAGTAGGTCATCTGTTGAAGTAGAACATCCAAAGCATTGTATTGATTGATGGTCATTCATGAAATTATTCTGTTCAATATATTTCACAATATGTGAGTCGATGCAAATTTCTATTACTTTGGAAAATATGGGTAGTACGGTAATTTGGCGGTAATTTTTAGGCAAGAACTCTTTCCTTTTTTTTGTAATTGGCTGGATTCTTCAGATCTTCCTTATAATTAGAAATGTGCTTCGCTTCAGAATAGTATATGAAGTTCCATCTGAACCCGTCGATTTTTCACAGTTGTTTCAGTATGTGAGAGATGTTTCGTTCGCGAAATTTCGATATAGGCAGTATAAGCTGGACCTTAGGAATATTCAGAGGTACCTTTTAACCAGATTCTAAAGTAGAGTTTTCAGCGAACGTGGTTCAATTTTTCTTTGAAGCTAGAGGTGAGCAGGCCATAGCATTTAACGAGTGGCGGACGAGTGCCTGTGACCAAAAGGAACGTAAACCACCAGGGCTAGAAGCAACAAATAATATTTGTTCAAAATATCATACAAAAAGCAATATTCCATGTTATTTCACTCATAGGCTTTGTGTTCATGAAGAATATGAATTCATCAAAGAAAGAATTAATATTTTTTCCGCAAACGTCAAAAGATGACGACTTTTTTAACCTCAGTTCTCAATGTTGAAGTTTGATTTCACAGACGTCATTTTGTTTTTACATTTTTGTCCGGCCGTGAGCGTACAAAAAAGCACACTTTTTTGTCCGGCCGTAAGCGTGCAAAAAAGTACAGTTTTTTTTACTCTCACGGCAATTTCAAGAACGTCGGGCGGCGTACAGTTGGGTTCCGAATCCGACATAATGTAATCTGTAAGAAAAATTTCATATATTTTAATACAACAAGTCATTTCTTAATATTCGGGTACTTACCCGAATTATAATGCGTAGATAAGTGACTTTCAATGTTTATTTTGTTGAATTGTCAAATTTGTGTTGCCTTGACATCTACAAAACCAGTAAGCAGAGCAATCTAGTTTTACGTTTCTTCACATCTAATCTTTTTTAAGAATATCATCTTAATTTTATCGTTTGAACACCGTTTGCGAAAAAAATCGCATGTTTTATTCGGAGAAAAGTACTATTTGTGGCTCGACTAAAATTGTCGGCTGAACGCAGTGAGGCATTTAGTCTCGCCACAACAACATTTAGTCTCGCCACAAAAAGTATCACTTTTACTCCTAATAAAACAATATACTATTTTTTTTTGCACCCGAATGTGAAAATATTGAGATTTGGCGGTTCACATTAATATAAATTTGAATTTGCTTTGTGGGACATTTATCTGGACTAGTATTTAGGTTGTAATGTAATTAACATATTCCTCTTAGATGTTTTTTGTATGTAAATCGAATAAATTGATGAAAATTTCCTATATCATTTCATTGAAGTCATAGAGTTTGAAGTTATTATGTCAATTCATCTTCGATCTCCGATTTGTAAATGCAAAAAACTTGTGTCACTGGAATTATCTCGTTAATTTTCAAATATCAGATACGTAGTGGATTTTTAATCGATTGTAAATTAAGCAACAAAATATCTCCAATACGTAAAAAAGATGTCAACCGGCCAAGGTCTACAAACATCGGATATTGCAATCTCTTTCAGTATACGAGAAGATACTGAAATGTTGTAAGTCATTATTTGATTCACTGAAATACTGTTAGTACTTGTGCAATTCACCTATCCAAATTTTATTGTGTTTATCGGAAATTGCTGAACTTATTTCAAAAATATTACTCAATACTTCTTTATCTCATCATAGATTCAGATTATGAAAAAAAGAAATTATTTATTTATATACTACCAGCACAAAATTGTAGTTCTACTGCAGGGGTCACCAAATGGCGGACAGAGTACATAATTTAATAAAATTGTACCCCCCGCATTGACGGACACCGCGACGTTCACGTGTTGTGCGGACCGCGATGGTCATTTCATTTCTTAAAACGGACCCCGAGCGAAACTAATTGGGGACCCCTGTCTACTGTATTGATCACACTTGAAACTATTTTGTGTTCGAAGCTGACTTGATTTACATTTGATTTCAAAAAATGATTCTACATAAAAATTAGTTCTTCAAAATTTCGTGAGAATTTAAAAACGTCGGTCATCCGGATGCCTTGTGTTATTTATTTTATTCAACAAAAGTATCGAAAGACTATAAAAATTTACATACCGAACTAATAAATCGTTTCCTGTTTAGCAGGGCTCAGTTATATGAATCAAATAAATTCATTCACCTTTCCTGGAAAACTTTGGGAATCCTTCACGTTAATTATATGAACACAAAATTAAGACAAGAATCTCTATGAGAAATGAAAATCCTGTGTAGTTTACCTTCGAATTATGCAAATACTCTATATCGCCAATTCAATAGATCAATAACAATTCCAGAGCATTCGTCGGATGTAATAAAATACATAAATGTGGAAAATTTAATAACTCGAATTTTGTGCTTCATGACAACAATGATTGAATTTTATGAATTCCTGGACAAGAGTTTTATTCTTACCTTCTATTAAATTAAATCAAATACGTCGAAAATCATCGAAAAATAATGACTCCACTACATTAGTTTTGGGAGTATAATATTATGACTCAGTTTTCTATTATTTCCATATATAACTATAATGTTATATACGTAGATAGTCATTGACCATTTGTTGATCACTTCTGTGAATACAGTGGGAGTCAATTACGTCCTGTAAAGGTCACATTTGGCAATAATTGTCAATCATTATAATTCTTCACAGTCTAAATTTAGTAAGCTAAACGCATACACTTTTACTTGAACGTACAATGGTCGAAATTGGCCTTATGCCACAATTAACAGCTATTAGAGACGTCTCATGACATAACGACCCAAATAAGAGAACAAAAATATCTTCTTTCAAAAAAGAAATTGTTTTGTGTTTTTAAATAAATTTTCTCGCTGCCCACGTGAAGAAATAATCTCCTTAATAACCGCGCCTATTCCAATCAGGTACATATTTAAGGCAATTGAATGGAATGCTTCACGAGTTAACGATGAATGACGCATTCAATTTCAATTCTAGATGTCCTATAAATAGACATACCTACGGAACTTTAAATTGAGTAGCAAAATTTTTGCTACTACTCCTCCATCAAGTGGTTTAATTTTCTGCGATTGAAAATGATCAAAAATATTATAAAAACTCGTGAGAAGCAGTCACTAAGGTTCTTAAATTTTTGTTTTTTTCTACATCTAAGTTCTTAACTTTCCAAGTAAATTTGAATGAGCTGTGGAGCTTTAAAAACTACGAAAAACTTGGAAATTGTGCGGTTGAGGAAAAGAGTTGAAACCCCCGAAGAGTACTTACCTAACATAAAATTGATTCTCATACCAAATTTCAATCCTCTAAATCAATCTGTAGAAGCTTGTGGAGGTGCGCAAAACCAGAAAAACTACAAAAAATCAACAAATCTCTACATAATAAACAAACTTTGGAAAAATATATTACCGACTTGATGAAATAACACACAGTTTCTAAAAACACACAAAAAAATACCTGAATTACATGAATATTATAATACAAATTTTTTTAATTGTTGAAGTATTTTCCTCGTTCACTTTATATAATATATCACATTGGCCATGGTCAACTTGTTTATTTTTTATCTTCATTAAACATGGATGAAGCGTTTCGTTACGCTGTACCGTCATCAGATACAAAGAACTCAACGTAAGAGTGCAAAGCGAGATATTATAAAGAAACAGAAACCCATGGTTTCTACTTAATCTGTTACGTGCAAAGTACTTTGTGAATGAAATTCCCGATAGTTTCCTGCTCTCTTATTTCCTATTTGTTCTAGAGAACACTGGGTTATCAGTTTCTACATACAATTGTGCTTTGTACTTCTAGCTCTTGGTATGTGTCCGAAACTCGACATTCTATGTGAATTGAATTAGTGAAATTTCAAAACTTTAAATTTCTATGTTGTTCATCAATTTTCGCAAGTAAGTTCAAATTTCATTTATTTCCCGACATATTGTTAGTCATGTTAGCGTTCGTTTATTGTTATCTATAATGGTACAAATTTAGCAATTTTCCGCCATTCAGTAATAACTTCGCATTGTTTTCAAGGAAGAGAAATGATAAGATACCTAATGCATTAGTGAAGATAATAATACATAATCAGCTCTAATTCAAATGATATTATAAGACAGAAATCATGAGAAAATAGACTCGCAATTAGAATAATTTGCTTCTACTTATTGTTATAAAAACAGTTCTTTGCGCAAAAATTCATGGTTATTAGATTTCTCTTACATTGCATGCCCATTTCGAAGCTAATTACTGTCATACTTTGACAGCTGAGGCCTAACGTCCTTCAATATATTGAAAACATTTTCCAAACACAACTATTTCAGAAGTGATAACAGGTTTTTTCCATTTTCGAATTCAAAACAGAAATAATTTCCACTATTTCTCGCAACATTGATACACTATGAGACTTTTTAGTCGTATTTTCCCGAAAATGCATACTATTACAGTGTATCGAAGGAAAGCAGTTAGGTGCGGGAGTAGTTTTTTTATCCGTTTAGGGCCTTTACACCACGATTTTCAGAACAATTTTCATGTCTGATATATATATATATATATATATATATATATATATATATATATATATATATATATATATATATATATATATATATATATATATATATATACATGTATATATATATATATATATATATATATATATATATATATATATATATATATATATATATATATATATATAATATATATTATATATATATTATATATTATATATAATATATATATATATATATATATATGCAACTGTGGCCATTTTTACGTCGTTTTTTATAGTTTTCATATAAATATCCTTCCAGGTACATACTGACATCTCCAGTGGTTCGTACCACACCAAATGAGCTGAAATTAGGTATCTGAAGTGGTTTTTGAGGCAGAACCAAACTTTCAAAATTTGGTTGAATTTTTCCAACCGCTGACATTTTTAAGTAGTTATTTACTTATATATTTCTTATTTTCTCGTGGTTTTTGAAAAATTGCCGCACTCTTCGGCTTCTGCAGGTTGAGTTAGAGGGTTAAAGTTTGGTACGTACATTGAGTTTATGTTGAAATATGATCTTTTCTGGGTTTCAACTCTTTTTCTCAACCGCGCTGGATTTCGTTCGAATTGCATATCGGCGTGTACGCGATGCACTTCGCGAATGAATTTTTTTAATAAAATGAAATATTTTTTACTTTTGCTATTCAAGCGTGATTTTTCAAAATATAATTCAATCTGTTAGAATCGCAGCCCGACGGAATGCATTTCGCGCGGAAAATGCGACCTGAGTGATAGAGCCCTTCTATTCGCGGGTTTTTTTATGTTTACATGTAATTATGCAAAATTTATTCAATTCATTATATAAAAAGCTTTTTGATAGCGGCGAGAACTGCTGAAATAATTTGTAACTGAAAAAATGATATCCTCTGATTTGTTAATCAGAGAAATTTATCCTGCCCCGTGCATCTGTATAAAATCAAAGAAAGTTTTGCATTAATGACATAATTTCATAATTATTGTTGAATGATTTGATTATTTCACTTGAGGATCAATATTCTAAAAATTTCTTGTTTAATTCAAAAGGAACGTATTAAAATTAACTGATAGGGTCTATTAAATTTATCCTGCAACGTCCATCTGTTTAAAATCAAAGAAAGTCTTGCATTAATGACTTTACTTCATAATTATTGTTGAATTATCTGATTATTTTACTCGAGGATAAATATTCCAAGAATTTCTTCAGTAAGTCTTGTGCATACCAAGTAACATCGCTTGCAACATATATATATATATATATATATATATATATATATATATATATATATATATATAAATATATATATATATATATATATATATATAATATGCCTCTTATATATATAGTATATATATATATATATATATATATAATATATAAATATATATATATATATATATATATATATATATATATATATATATATATATATATATATATATATATATATATATATCAGTGGCGGCTCGTGAGGTTTTGGTTTGAGCTTAACAACTTCAAGAGATCTATGTTGAATCAAGCGACTTGTGTCTGGAAACATGTTGGCATAGGTGTGTCATGTACAAGTAAAAATTTTTTGTATCAGCTGCAACTACGAGATATTTAATTTTTCAAAATGAGCTGTTGAACGCTACGGCTTTTTACAGAAACTCTATTTCTGATCAGAAAACTTAGAGGAATAAAACCAAGTCATTCGGTTTCTAGAGTTGTGGTCTGAACTTCAGTTTTCTGCACTGATATTCTTTTTATATTCTCGATGAAACTGGTTTTTAAGAGTTTTATTTTTTTCAAAATCTCCTGCTCAACTTCGAAATGTTTGAATATATTCTTCAGTTCAGTAAACTAACTATATCTATTCTGTGTTCTCATTTTATATGTCCCACAAGGCAGGGGCTGCATGGAACAATTCGATAAATTCTAATACTTTATAGATATTCCATTGAGAAAAATAGTTGAAACCACTGCGATGAACTTTCCTTATCTGGAAGAGCTGCGGACGTGCGAAAATTTTTATTAGATTAGAGATAAAAGTAGGTACCACCAACAGGCATTTTCTTAGCATTGCACAGACTAAGTAACAACACATGCAACATACAAGACATTCATGTCCAAGAGAAAAATTTTTGTTGTGTTGCAACGATTTTTTTGATTTTTTTTTTGGCTGGGGTCGTTGTGGCTCGGTTAGCCTTCCGGGAACTGCGACCATGTAGGTCTTTTGTTCTCTACCCTACCCATTCATTGAAACCCAAGGAGGTCGTCAATGGTGTTGATAAACCCGACAACATCCTTGGCTATTACCTCATGTGTATCCAGAACAGGTTTCCCCATATGGGTGGTTCTTAGTCCTGCCAACTCTGGACACTTGCATACCATGTGTTCAGCTGTTTCTGCTTCTGATCCACAGAGCCTACAAATATCATCTGCTGACTTTCCCATACGGTACAAATGGTACTTGTACCGACAGTGCCCTGTCAGCAGTCCAACCATCACCCGAAGCTCAGCTCGTGACAGCCTTAGGAGCTTTCTGGCATCTTTACGATTTTCTTTGACTGCGTGAGTCCAGGAGTGTTTCTCCAGAGGGTTACTCTATTTTCCAACTCCCATTGTTGAACCGCTGCCTTATATTGGTCTTTTCCAAGACCACAGAAAGGCTCAGGTCCAGCAGGTGTTAACCTTGATGCACTTTTTGCAAGTTCATCGGCTTTTTCATTTCCTTCAACACCACAGTGCCCTGGCACAGTAGAGTCACTTTATTGCCTCTGGCCAGTTGCTTTATGGTATTACGGCACTCCCATGTCAGTAGACATCCCTGGCTTTGTGATTCCAGGGACTTCAGCGTGGCCTGGCTGTCCGTGGTGATGTAGATATGCGCCCCTTTGAGGTTCATTTTTAGGCACTCCTGAGCGCATACGTAAACAGCCATTATTTCGGTCTGTAGAATAGAGGGTTCACTTCCCAGGGATTTAGAGATCCTCAGTTTAGGTCCATAAACCCCAATGCCAGTGCCGCTCTCTGTTTTTGATCCATCGGTAAACCATATGGAGGACTTTTTGTCCAAACGATTAACAAAACTTATTGCACTAGGACGGTCAGCTATGACCGTTTCAAAGTGCGTTTCGAAATCGAAGATAGTTGGCATAACATCCGATGGTTTTGCCAGGAGTTTTGAATCCAGTTGATTCAGTATCCTCATATGTCCAACCCAGTTTCCAGGTAGGAGCTTCCCTTTAAGGGATATTCTCATTGCTTTCAGCAGGCTGCATTTACTCACATGTACATGTAAGGGAGGCAGATCAAGTATGACCTCAAGCGCTGCTGTGGGAGCTTTACGCATAGCTCCCGTAACACCAATGCAGGCCAGCCTTTGCAGTTTTTGCAGCCGGTTGCGTGTGGTGACCTCTTCGTTTTTTGTCCACCATGCTAAAGACGCATAGGTGACAATCGGGCGTACTACCGCAGTGTATAACCACAGTACCATTTTCGGTTTCATGCCCCAGGTGTTTCCAAAGAGTCTTTTGCAGGCCCACATAGCCGCTGTGGCTCTGGAAAGAGTCCTATCTATATGTTTCCTCCAGTTGAGTTTACTGTCCAGGATAACACCTAGATATTTGCATTCACTAGAGAAGTTCAGAGTCTGGCCATTTAGTACCGGAGCTCTCAGGCGGAGGTTCCTTCTTCTAGTGAAAGGAATTAGTGTTGTTTTCGAGGGATTGACAGTGTGCCCCTCTTCCTCGCACCACTTTTCGATAATACTGAGGGCAAGTTGCATTCGGCTACTTATAGAGCCCTCATGCTTGCCTCTTACAGTTACCACTATGTCGTCGGCGTATGCCTGGGCGTTAAAACCATCTGCCGTAAGCCTCTCCAGAAGACCATCCATGACCAGGCTCCACAGCAAGGGTGATAGTACTCCTCCTTGAGGGCATCCCCTGCACGTCAGCACTGTCACTTCAGCTTCCCCCAGATATGCTGTGACGGTTCGCCCTTTCAACATAGCTGATATCCACTTCACAGTGAAGGGTTCTATCCCTTTTCGTTCAGCTGCATTATATATGGAAACATGTAGGGTATTATCAAAGGCCCCCCCAATATCTCCAAACATTGCAAGTAGAATCTCCTTTGCATCGAGGGTGCCTTCCACCTCTCTAAGAAGATGATGAAGGGCGTCTACAGACGATCTACCCGCCCTGTAGGCAAACTGCTTGTTATGGAGCTTAACACTTCCCCTTGTGTTATTGTCTATTATTTTCTCTATGGTCTTCAGGAGAAAGGAGGTAAGGCATATGGGTCGATAGAATTTAGGCTCTGTGGAGCTTTTCCGTCCCACTTTGGGTATGAATACTACCCTTGCCTCCCTCCATGATTTCGGAATATAGCCCCTTGCATAGCTGGCCTTGAAGAGCTCAGCCATCGGGGTTATAATGAATTCAACACCTTTCTGTAGCATGGCCGGAAAGATGCCGTCCATGCCAGCTGATTTGAAGGGCTGAAAACTCTTTATCGCCCACTCAATTCTTCCTGGTGTGAATAGTCTACCGGCTTTCTGAAAATCCCAACTGGTGGGGTTGTATACCTCCCCAGTGGGGACATTACCTCTGGTAATAATCTGCTTAGAGCCAGGGAAGTGAGTCTCTAATAGAACTCTCAGGCTCTCTTCAGGATCATTCGAAAAATCCCCACATGGCTTCTTTATTTGGCCAATTGGGTTGGAGTGATCTTTAGATAGTGCCTTTTGAAGTCTAGCTGCAGGGGCTGTTTTATCTATTCCCTCACAGAAACTTCTCCAGGACTGCCTTTTGGCTTTTCTAACCTCTTTGTTGTAATTTGTCAGGGCCAGTCGATAGGCATCCCAGCTGCCTTCTCGCTTAGCCCTGTTGAAGGCTTTCCTAGCTGCTTTCTTGAGGTTCTCAAGTTGTTTATTCCACCAGGGAACGTCTCTGGAGATCGTTTTCTTCCTGAGTGGACAGCTGTTCTCAAAAGCTCTCTTCAAACATGATGTGAAGTGAGCAGAGGCGTTATCCAAGTCCTCATTTGAGCTGATGTTGTATCTCAGGCCTTCCAGTTCCGACCTTAAATGGGCTGCGTAGAGTTCCCAGTCAGTCTTTCTGGGTATCCTGCATTCAACATCAGCTGAAGCTATTGCTTCAACATCGAATTCAATTGCCATATGGTCTGACATGGATGGTTCTTTTGAAACCCTCCAGTTCTTGACCATTTCCGCAATAAATGGTGTCACCAGCGTAAGGTCAATTACTTCCTTTCTAATCGCGTTCATAAAGGTTGGACTGTTACCTACATTTGCTATTCCTACATTGTGAGAAAACAGAAAATCAAGTAAATCCTCACCTCTGAGATTAGTGTCCGTGCTTCCCCATACCGTGTGGTGTGCATTCGCATCGCAGCCCAGAATGAGTTGTTTCTGCTCCTTGCGGCACATTTCCACGAGGCGTTGGACTTCCTCTGGTGGTGGGCTTATGGCGTCACCCGGAAAATAGCCTGAGGCACAGACCACCTGCCTCCTACTCTTTCCCGTCTGCACCACAATCAGAGCCGCAGCAAGGTCCCTGGTGAGGAACTCTGTAAGTGGAAGGCAAGTTAGTCCCTTTCTGAGTATAAGCATAGCTCTTGGACTTACTGACCTATTGCAGTATATCATTTGATATAGGTTGTTTGGAAGGCCCCTGATTCGACCTCCATTTATCCAGGGCTCCTGTATCAGCCCTATGTCGATGCGCCTTCTAGACGTTCTCCAGCATAAGGCACTAGATGCTGCCTTTGAGTGCTGGAGATTTATCTGAAGGCACGTCAGCCGTTCGTGCCCTATGGGGTGGTTCGTCCACTAGGGAGCCGCAGGTTTTACACTGCTGGACTTCCCTTTACCACGCCTTTGCGGAGCAGCCCCTCCCCCAGAGCTAATAGATGGCTTGGGTGTCCCTCCGTCTCCGGCTTTCGTAGAGCCTGAAAGGTTTTCCACCCTGTGCCTTTCCTCTGCCTTGGGCTTTCCTGGCTTGGAGCCCGAGGTCGAGGCCTTTTGAGCCTCATCCCTCACCTCCGTTGCCTCATGGCCCTTAAGGCGAAGATTGGCCTGGCCGAACCTATAGTCGATCCGCCAGTTTGACGCTCTAAGTCTTTCGACCGATTTGTTGTCAGCCGAGATGACGACTTCTAGCGTGGGTCCTGATGATCCCCTTCGTAGAACCCTCCAGTTGGAGGTCCTCAATCCCTCATTTTGGATCTCCATGAGAGCCAGGATCTTCTCGTTGGAGAGGTTCTGGCTATTTGGAAGGTAGCCAATTAGGATCTCCGGGTGAGGCAGTTCAGCCTCTTCCACAATCCTTAGATCGGCTCCCTCCCAGGGCTTCAGCTTCGGCTGGATGCTCCTCAGCCACTCAGCAGTGTCTTTGTCAGAGCATGTCACCCCAAGCCAGCCCGGACGGAGATGTAGTTGCTGGAACTTGGGCCTCACCACGGCCTCTCTTCCCAGTTCGATTATCATCTCCAGAACTGCTGCTTCGATGGCCTTCAGTTGGTCCATTCCCAGCAACACCTCTGGATAGTTTTTGTCCATGATACCCACCTTGACGCCAGCGGTAACCTGGCTGTAGGTGGATTCATGTGCGGTAGGAGTCTTGGAGACTCCTGAGGATCTTGAGGCTTTTGGAGCCTCCTGTTTGACACGCTTAGGCTCTTTACCTTCAGGTGTGCTGTCCTCCGATCTGTGTCTTTTGGTCGCTTGGCTTGTTCCCGGACCAATTGGTTTCGCAGCTTCTCTCCTGGCTTCCTCTGGCGCCATTCCCTGCTTGATGAGAAACTTCATTCTCTTCCTGGCTGCCCCAGAGAGTCTGTTCCTCTTCACCGCCAGTTTTTCGAGGCCTTTGACGACCTCCTCGTCGCTACTTTTCAGCAGCATTTCCTCGGCTATGGGACCAGGACTTGCGCCCTGTTCCGCAGACCGGTTGAGGCTTTGTTCTTCCTCTCTTTTTGGCACATTAGGGCTGGTGCCAGGCCCATCTTCTGGTTTTCTTACTTGGTCCATATTTAATCCCACGAGTAGCTAGGGAAATAAAGTCACCAGGAGCAGAGCCCCGCATGCCCCTGGAAGGCTTGTTGAAACCGGAGGTCGCCTGGTATCCGGAGTTCGCATATTAGCGACTAGATCTTCCCACTAGCCATGCAGACATCGGCATATGCTGTTTCACCTTGTCTTGGGGAAAGTGTTTATTGTGTCTTTCTTACACTTGGTTCGGGCGGTCAAGCCAAAACCCCCGACGCGCTTCCTCTGCCTGTGAGACGTGACCACCGACAGCAGAGTTCGCACAGCGGTGTGTCAGACACGAGGGCGTCAGACCCTTACGTGTCTGGCATCGTTTACCCACGTGCAATACCTTAAGCCACGATACTACAGCCAGGTAGTGGGAGTCGGTCTTAGTTTTCACCACTCCTTGGACCTTATCGACATGGGAGACCCTGCCAGAACCATGTTCCGTCGACTTGCAACGATTACGAAACATTTGATTTAAAAAAATTAAATGTGTTATTACAGCTTTTTGATCTCGATGGAACTGGATTTCTAACTATACTATTTTTTTCGAAATATCTTCCTGCTCGACTTTGAAATGCTAGGATATATTTTTTAGTTGAGTCTCATTTCTTTTTCTGAATTATTCTTTTATATATCTCACAAGGAAGAGGTTGCCTGAAACAGTTCCATAAGTTCTAAGACTTTGTAGATCGGTTGACCGTTGTTGAGGCAAATAGTTGAAGAGGACAGTTAATTGTAACCTGTTTCCACGAAATACGGTACCGGCAGACCGATGTCGCCCATTTAAAGTGGGGAACACGCAAAAACCAACATCCTTGTTTTTTTGATTACAAAAAAGATTTGCTTGATGTTACAATGTCGCCACATCGATCGACAACATCGAATATCAGTGTTTTGTCAGCGATTATCATCCGGTCTGTACGAATCTTGAAAAACACTCTCGAGAACCACGACTCCAAGTATGTTTTGTACTATTGCTTCAAATAAGCGAAAGAATCAAAATAGATGCCTGTCAGGCATTTTTTAATGAAACAGAAGCTATATTCGATACATACACCTTCATTCACATGATCATGGTTATTATATTTCGATATTCAACGATCACATCCATTGAAGAATAATCAGCATATTTCTGCCATATTATGCCTTATCAGTGTATTATATTCTTGATCATCACAACTCTTTTGTGTTCCAATTAGCAAATGACAACGTTGGATAATGTTCACGATGAATATCCTTGAGTGCGATCTCGTAAATTTATTTGTATTCTCCAATTTTTCTAAATCAGGTATATCGATCTGAAGATTCAAAAGGTCTCTTCAGATTATGCCTTGTGAATTTCTAAAATTTCCAGGTAATTTAACTTTGAAGGCTTCTGGCAGATTTGAAGAATTTGCATTTCTGAAATGTTGTGAAATTGGTGGTTTCTATTTATACAGTGGATTGATATACCTTCTAGTGCCTGTTTGTCGATTGATATTAGGGTTTCAAATGTTTTTTTAAAACAATGGTTGATAAAAACAATTGACACTTTTATTAAATAAAATACGCATGACGCACGTTTCGATGAAACTTCACCTTCTTCATATGCTAAATGCATATGAAGTTATATGGAATACAAGAAATAAATAGATGACAAATTGTGTGGAAAGGGTAAATAGAAGAATAGTTACAAATAATGAGTAAAATAGGAAAAACCCATTCCAAACTGCTAGTCAGGTAAATCGGTAATTTTAAAAAGATTCAGACGGGGGCTTGTAGTATCATCAATTTGGCTATTCAATAGGAGACCTGAATGTTTGTTTGTATTTATTTATCTGTAATGATTCTAGAAAATTGAGTTGAATTCCCTTACTTTCAGCGTTTAATATTTCAAAGTAAAAATTGAATGTGTGATTTTCTTGAATTAAATGGTTGCATAATGTCAATCCAACTTTTGATTAAAGACGGAAACACATTATTGAAACGCGATGCAACCCGACAAAACGCGATGCGTGTTGAATAAAATAAAATCTTAGTATTTTACTATCACCAGACTCACACTATGAACACCCGACGCCATGCGATACAGGCATACGCTACCTGATCCAGTCGGTCGAGATTGACGTGTAAACTGTCACTGTTGACAGCATTGTGATAACAAATTGCATTTGTGTTGCGTGGCATCTACGTGTTGGTATGTGCACACTGCACATCCAGTGTCGACAGGTTTTATCGCGTAGCGTTTCAATAATGTGTTTCCGCATCAATGTTGATGTAGTGCTTAGATAAAAGTGATTTGGGTTTTTTAGTTGGTAAGGGGGTACACCTGGCTAATCGCATATTTGAAAAACTTTTCATCTATCATTTATTATTATTTACGGCAATTTGTTTAATTATATTTTTCTGGATGTTAAAACTGATGTTCGAAAGCAGGATATTCACTAAACGATGTACCATACTATTGAAAGCTGCCATTATGTTAATGGAATGTTTGGAATGAATGTAGGAAAGTATGACATCAGTATGTGACGGTTTGCGAAAAATTGAAAAATTATTTTTGTTATCTATTTTTGTTATTTTCATATACAAATAGTGAATTGAGTTATCTTTCTATATCTCTGAGGTGAACTTTATATTAGGGTGTAAAGGTAAAGAGTTAATGAATATTTGAAAACATTCGAGTTGGCTGAGAGTACCAGTGAAACAACAAATATCCACATACCAAAACCAATAAATGAATTGTCGACTAACAGGGTGACTATGAATTAACTGTTCCAAATTATCCATGAATACTGCAGCTCACAAAGGGCTGAGAGGGTTTCCCATGATTAAACCTTCAGTGCTACTATATATCTGATAACTAAAATGATACTGTCCTAGACATAATTCCAGAAGGAACAATATATCCGATTTTATGAAAGGATTGGCAAGATTGCTATCAAGGAACTTCTTTATTAGGTTGAATGAATACTTGGAGTAAGATTGACTACATCGCAGGACATCAGTCTGGAATCAAGTGGCAAATCAATATTTTCAATTTTAGCGACTAAATCGTTTATTAATGAATTAAGTTAATTATTATTTATTGAAAAGCCAAACTGATCATACTGAGCGCCCCCTCTGAATCTTTTCAAAAATACGGAACTACCTGACTAGCAGTTTAGAATGGGTTTTTCCTATTTTACTAATTATTTGTAACTATTCTTCTTTTTACCTTTTCCACACAATTTGTCATACATTTATTTCTTGTATTACATATAACCATGGGCGCCGGCAAGGGGGGGCCAATCGGGCATTTGCCCCCCCTGGAGTTGGAAAACAATTTCAATCGCAACAAAATCAAAATCATACATTCATTTTTCGAAAAATATAAAATATTAGAACATGTTGACAACACAAATACACAACCAGAGAACAACCTTAAAATATAAACATATTTTTTCAAGTTACTTATTCTCTGAACAATAACTGCATTCTTCTGGGGAGAAGCCCGTATTCATTAATTACTTCATCAATAAATGCTGTATTTTGCCGGACTGTCTATCATGCTTCATAGTCGATCTCAGCCATGTCTTGACTCTTCTTGGTGTGCTGAAGGACCTCTCAACGATACAGGTTGTGGCTGGAAGAGTTAATCCAATTTTGATTGCTTCCGTTACAGAGGTCATATTGCCCAATGAAAATTTAAGCAGGTCGATATATTTTCATTTGTCGATTTCTGGAGGAGTACGTTCAGACAAGTTCCACATCTCATACAAGGTTAGTGCCTCTGACAGAAAGTTATCCAAAAGATCACAGCAGAACTCTTGAATAGCGGCTGCTACCTCTAAAAATGTTTTCAAAGTCATGCTCCGCATGGTTTTTGAATGAAGTTCATATAAGATGTACCTTTTCGAATTTTTTTTGAGAATCGATCCTCTAGATACTGAAATAGAGCTTCTAGATATTGAATGAAAAGTTCTCTTCGATAGTACTCGCCTAATGACATTGATGATTTTCTCGATTAATCTGTTTTGATGCTAAACGGCATCACCAACTCAAACCCCAACTTTTCGGCGTCCTCTTTTGCTTTTTTTACAGAATATTTTCAAATTTTGTTATAATACTAATTTAATTATTAAACATATTATACAAGAAACTGATTAAAACTAGCATTAAAAATAAATTTAAAAAAGTAAATTTTCGCCAGCGGCGCTTAACTAGGAAGACACCCTCGGGCCCCGTGTCTTGACCCCCCCCCCTGTCCAACTGGCTGGCGGCGCCATTGCATATAACGGATAAATATATTTAGTTTTCACTGAGCATCTGAAGAAGGTCAAGTTTCACCGAAACGTGCGTCATGCGTATTTTATTTAATAAATGTGTAAGTTACTTTTATGAAACAGTATTTCAATATGTTTATTAATTTACATCATGTATCGGCCCAATCTATCCATAATGTTTTCATCAAATGTTAGTGAAGGAAC
>JARQZK010002404.1:30000-32500 GCA_030704885.1 Cynegetis impunctata | reverse complement strand
GGATTTGATTGCATTATGAATTACATGGGCGCCACATCCAATACCTATAATTAGCTTTTTCAGAGATGATTGTAATTTCGTCAACACATAATAAGTTCCTCGCCTAGCTGCGCCCCCGAAATTGACATTGACATTGTCCCCACAAAATGCTACGACTTTTGCCGTCAACTTATTATCTATCAACACTTTGTTTAAATAATTGACAATGATTTCTGAAGTCTCAACTGGTTGGTCTTGGAGGTTTCATATTTTTACTTGCACGCCTACGTAAGGTTGAAAAAAGCGTACTACAAAAGGGTATATTTTCTTGTTACCGTGATTTGAAGCGTCGTTTAGAATTGTAATACAATTGGACTTATCAAGTTCATCTTTTAATTCTTTCATCGCTGTACGCGCCAAAATATTTACTACAATAGCTTCTGATTTCGTACGAGCGCACGTAAATTTGGGTTCAGAACATGATTGAATTAATTTTGAAGCACAATCATTAGAGCGAAAACTATGGTTTTCTTGTATCGTATGATAAGCCCAGACGCCTTCTGCCGCGGCGATATCCAAATCCTTTGATGTTGGCGCGTCCGATTTCTTGAAAAAGTTTAACACTGAAGAACTGGAAGCGGCGGCACGATCGGCACTTTTATGTTTTTCAGACTTCAAATGCTGTTCAATATCACCGGCACCACTGTGGGAAACACTAAATTCTGTACGACACTTTTCGCATCTTACATCTGAGGAAGTATTTATTTGCTTGATAAACGGATATTTTGCTTGTAAGCTAACATTGAACGAACACATATTAACTTATGATTTCAATATAAGAGAACTTTAAGTTATTTACTACACGAGCATCAAACAACAACAAAACAAAAGCGAGAAGTTTGATTAATCTGTCAAATAATAGTCAACCAATAGCGCATGCGTGCGATGACGTATCGGCTATCGTCGCGTCGGCCGACGACGCGGTTTCGCTCCCGCACACCGCTCGCGTTCAGCCGGCCGGATCCCCAATTTTCGCGCGGTTTCCGAAAACGGAACAATTTTGCGTCCCGGAGTTCATTTCGGGGACACCGGGACAGGTAATCAAAAAAAGGGACAGTTCCGTTCAAAACGGGACGTCTGGTCACGTTATGTATACTGTACTTACTATTAAAAAAAATCTCGAGCTTTTGTTTAATAGTATAGTATTATATCTAAAGCAGTTTCGTTCAATAGTATAGGTAGTATACAATTCAGAAAGAGAAGAAGAGCGAGAAGGTTTTGGTTGACATCTTCCTTCGTAAATAAAATTTTCCATTTCACATACGTTTTCTAGTCGTAGTGACCGATTAAATTCCTGTTTACATTCGAGGACCGTGACTTCTACTCATAGAAGATTTTCAATCAATATTTAATATTTCGAATATTTTTTGAGGTAGAGTAGGTAGGTATTAAAATATGACTAGTATTTGATTGTCAATTCAATTACTCCATAATATTTTGAAGTTAATAAAAATTGTCAAATTAGTAAAAGTGTTCTTGTGATGGCGTTCAATCCATTTCTGGACTTATACAATCATCATGGATCTTGTAGAAAGATTTACTCAATCATGAGAATATAGTTTAATCAACAAGTGCTTTTTTTGTTTAATTTTTTTCATGAGTCTCGGAAGAATATGAACAAGGTGTCATTCGATTCGGAAGAGCATGTAGATATTTTTTGAAGAAAGTTAAGCTTCGTTTAAGAAAATTGTAAATGTTATAATCAATTCACTGAAAGAAAAAATTATCTCAAAAAGTAATTGATATTTTTGATATCTAAATAAAGATACATAAAGAGGAGGATATTTTCTGAAAGCTCCTGGAACTGTAGGATTAATATTTATAATTTTCTCAGAGGGGCGAATATACGGCCGAAAACGGGTAATCTGGCTTGCGAAAGTTACGCCTATTTGGAACTTTAACAATTAACATTATTTAACTAAGTATATTAAATATTAAATTAAGGAATAAAAAATTTCAAGTTTTTACTGGATAGGTAAATGAACATTTTTTCGCAGTTTTTCAATTGGTTATGTAATAGTTTTTTGCTGATTAAACAAGAACAATGCAAGTGTGATAACTGTTAAACTATAGATCTGATATTTTTTTCTTTCTTGGAGCTAGTTTAGAAAGTCTGCAGAATAGATCCCCGTTAAAAATTTAAAAATTTAATTTTTTAGATTTTTACTAACAATTTACTTAGTTGCAAAATTGAACACTTTAATTAATCATACATTTTCTATTGATTTTCTTATAAACAACGCATTCGTTTATAACAATTTTTTAAACAATAGGAGATGAATATTGAAAAAAAACATTTCCTTGTAGCTTCCGATAATAAAAAACGGATCATTGAGATTATGAAAATAATTTCATTTTGATGTTGCAAATCTACGTAAATTGTAAATAAACAACTGAAATTTTTTTATTTTTTCAATGGGGATTTACTGTGAAGCCATATAATAATAGCTCTAAGAATGAA
>JARQZK010002404.1:0-27500 GCA_030704885.1 Cynegetis impunctata | reverse complement strand
ATAAATATCAGTATTTATTCCTGTAACTGGGATAAAGTTGTAACAGTGCTTCCAGATTAAGGTACTACACAAAATATATAAAAAACGACCACAAAGACAATAATAATGTATAGTGTGTACAGGGTGGGCCAAATTGGACACTTTTAAAGGGAAAGTCCTGTTTTTAAACTAGATAGATGAAAACTGATGGCGGTGTCTGAGGCTCAATTTATATGATAAACTCAATGGTGAAAACCGCATATCGATATATGTCATCGTTTCTGAGTTACAGCATGTTTTTCGAAAATGTTCATTTTCGAAAAATTGCTGCACCTTTTTTCCTGTCAAAAATTCTTTGGTTCTATGAATACATTTTTTGAAAGCACTTTTTACGTAGAATTCAATGGTTTAAATAATATTATTATTTCAAATCATACATCAACAGGTTATATGACGGAAAAATCATTTTTTTTAAAATGAGAAACACCCTGTTATCTTTTATGCATATTAGGATAGAACTTAAATTTACCCATTTCAAAAATGCCAGCGCCACACTTGCCTTTTTACTAGAGTCATCTCTGAAATCAGAGCTTTCAAGTTTATTCATGTAGACTTGAAAACGCACACTATGAACAAAGTAGGCTTTGGACCGAAGTGGCAAATAAAACAGGAAGCAAGTGTTCACTAGTAGCTGTCAAATTTTGATATAAGTAGTGAAGGCGCTCTTCAATTTGTGGTTTTTTAATTCATTTTTCAACACATTTGCAATGAAGTATGATAATTATGAAAAGTGGGATATGATAGTATGTTTTATACTAACCCGGGGAAAAAGTAGATGCAGCAAACAATTTGAATTGCGTGAGGTATCCAGATAGAAGGCAATCTTTTAGAGACATTTTCGCAAGATTGCAACAACAACCTAATTGATGGTGGTCAATTTGAAAAAGATAAGGCCAAAATCATATGCATCAACTAGGGATAGGGAATTGAAGAAATAGTCGTTTTACGAGCTGTTGCTAATAATGTGGAAAACGTCAATGCGGAAATTTAAAAATTACAACAGGCCTACCAAGAACTCACGTTAGGCGAATTTTGAAAAGGTATAAATGCCAAGCCATACAGGCCCAGAAGAGTTCAATAAACTCAGACCAGGAGATTTTTGAACGGCCGCATGGATTTTTGCCATGGTTTCCTGGAAAATTGTAACCAAGTGCTTGATTTTTCATTAAATTGTATTTGGACCAGGTGAAAGCTTTATGTCAGCAGTGCCGGTATTTTCAACCGTCTATAAATCTCATTCTTGGGCACAACAAAAGCCTCCTTCTATTGTGATGCAGAGAAGTCAAGGAAGATTTTTTGGATTCAAAGAGTATGGGCAGGTTTTTTTAGGGTATAATTATCAGCCCTGTCATTTATAAATGGCACTCTAGCTTCTCAGAGGTATTTAGAAATATTAAGGCAACATATTGAACGCCCTTGTTGACGAATTGCCGCTAATGGAGCTGCAGGAAAATTATATTTTCAGCAAGACCGGGCGCCTTTCGCCTCACAAGACAATTTGCAATTGTCTGCAATTTTTTGGCTTCAAATTTTGGCAATAATTGGATAGCCAACCAAGGACCCAAACCCGTTGGGCCGGCCGGTCACCGGACCTAAACGCCTATAGACTTTTTACCTCTGGGGAAGGTTGAAAGATCTTATTTTTTTCAAACTTTTCGACATTTTGAACACTTCTAAAGAAATATTTTGTTCTTTATTATTATTATTATTGTTTTAGAGTTTTATTTATTAGTGTGAATATAAGTATAAAAATTGTTTCAGCTTTACTGAAACTATGAGTTTTAAGTACTGCTGTCAACAGCTTTCCTAACCATTGATAGCTACTAGTGAACACTTGCTTCCTGTTTTATCGCGGCTTCGTTCAAAGCCTACTTGTTCACAGTGTGCGTTTCGAATACGACATAAATAAACTTAAAAGCTCTGAATTTCAGAGATGACTCTAGTAAAACATCAAGTGTGCTACATTTTTGAAATGGTAATTTTAAGTTCTATCGTAATATGGAGAAATATACTGGGTGTCTTATTTAAAAAAATTAATTTTCCGTCAATAACTGTCGATGTATGATTTGAAAAAATAAATTACTTAAACCATTGAGTTCTACGTAAAAAAGTGCTTCGAAGATGTTTTCATAGAACCAAAGAATTTTTGACAGGAAAAAAGTTATAGCTACTTTTCGAAAATGAACATTTTCGAAAAACATGCTGTAACTCAGAAACGATGATAGATATCGATATGCGGTTTTCACCATTAAGTTTGTCATAAAAATTGAGCCTCAGACACTATCAGTTTCACCATCATCAGTTTTCATCTATCTAGTTTAAAAACAGGACTTTCCCTTTAAAAGTGTCCAATTTGGCCCACGCTGTACTACGCAAATTTAGAGAATACCAACAATGAAATCAAACTGTATATCAGGAATCTTAGATTTCCACAACAGTTGTTACTTATTTTGACCTAATCTGTAAATCGTTTCAGTCACGCATCTCTTCAGAATGATGAAGTGAATACCCTTGATTATATAAACTAGTACCTTGGCGATCGTGCTTCGCTCGGTCTAACCAAAATAAAAAGTATAATGTCATAGACCTCCATTTCACAAAAGGGCGACTAAGCTTCGTTCGCTCTATCCAATGTCGTATAGCGCCATCTCACAAAATTTTAAGTTGAGAGTTGATTATTATCATTCATTTGCAACAAAATATCCAGATGGTGTTATATTAAATTGTTAGTTTTTATATAAAATTGCGTTTTTACAAATTAAAAAGGTAAAAACCCTTATCTAAATACAAAATTTCATCTAAATCGTTAGAGCCATTTCCGTTGTTCGCAAATATATATATATATATATATATATATATTTATGTACAAGAATTGCTCATTTAAATATGTGAGATAATACCTATAAAATTCGGACAAAAATTCATAATTTGAATCATAATTATTGAAAAGAAGATTTGGTCTGCTAGACCAAAATTTCTCACTAAAGGGGGTATATTGTTAGTGCAGTCATTGAAGCGTAAAATAGGTTTTCACCGAAATTTTTTACTATGAACCGATTTACATGAAATTTTGGAATTAGGATTATCTTACCCTTAACTTCGAAAGTGATATTGACCCGAACTCCGTTTTCACCCTGGAGGGATTGCCACCCCTTTTCGTTGGTTTTTTCGATATAACCTCGGATATCGGTAGAAGACCTAATTTTAAGCAAAAAATATTCCATAAAGGTTTTTCAGAAACCTTTTTTACTTTAGTTTTTGGGCCATAACTCCTTCAATTTTGAAGCTATCACAACTAGTGAAAAACCATTTTAAAGGTAAAAAAAAGAGCTACAACTTTTTCCATTACGATATGTAGTGAAAAAACCTTTTATTTCAAAACGGTGGAGGGTCAAAGAGCTCGAGAGGGACTGCGATTGCGCTACCGCGCGCTCTTTAAACAATCATATCTCCGTCAATTTTCGTGTGACAGGAAAAAAAATAAACAAAATTTTTGTCTAAAAAAAAACTACATTTTTCAGTATAACATTTTTTTACGTATCTTTCATTATTTTTGAGATATTATGAAAAGAAGGTGGTTCTTTTAAAAAATCGTGATTTTTTCGAAAAATATGTGTTCCAAAGCAGCCGAACTACTAGAATCCATCAAACTCTTTATATCAAAGTTAATTCTAGACGGAAAACGATTAATTTTAATTTTGGTGGATTTGGCACTTATGAAACCCATTGATTTAAAAAAAAAACATTAGATATTCTTCTTCTTTTCATTACAGCGCACTCATTTTACGTGCAAAAGACTTTTAACAGTGCTCATTTTGAAGCTTATTGTAAGCACTATAAAATCCTTTTTCATTAGCATTCATAAAATTTATTCGCTCTCCGCTAAATGGCATTGAATACATCGATTAAATTTCAGACAAAATAAAAAACGGCTTTGATCTTCAATATTTCGCTTAATATTGCACTTAGAACACTGTATAAAAACTAATTTGTTAATTTTTTTACCTGCTACAATTTTGTTCATTATAATATTATCGTTAAAATGCATATTTTTGAAGATATTTGCAAAAAACCGTGGGAAAATTCCGAATTTTCAATTGCCAATAACTTTAAATGTATTGGGTTTCTGTGAAAACTTTATGGTACATATTTTACTTAAAATTAGGTCTTCTATCGATATCCGAAGTTATTTTGAAAACGGAGTTAGTATCACTTCTGAAGTTCAGGGTAAGATGAGCCTAATTCCAGAATTTCATGTAAATCGTTTCATAGTAAAAACTTTCTGAGCTAAAAAGCTTCAATGACTGCTCTATGTATGATATTTATCTATACAATAAATCGAGCCTTGGAAATACATTATAGTTATAGAATAAAAAGTTTCACATTATATTTTTCACTTAATATTACCATTACAAAGTGATACTTTTGTTTCAGTGCAAAAGGAAGTTCCGGCGATGTAGTATATAACGATGTGGTTCGAGACAAGAGTCCAAGATTTAGAAAATTATCTGCTTACATTCCACAGGATGAGGAACTTAGATTAGGATTGACTGTTTCGGAAGCTATGACGTTTGCCGCTAACTTCAAATTGGGATACAGTGTCTCACATCCCTACAAGAATAAAAAGGTGGGTCCGCCATTGGCCTATTAAGACTTACATACCATTCAATTATTCACGAATATATTTGGGGCCATTTTCTCAGTTAATCAGTTTTCCGTAACTCTTGCGTTTATTTTAAGAACATCATTCATGTTGCTTCACCTTAGTTTTCTCAAGTATCCAATTTTTTGTTTTCAATTGTATTTCATATTTTTTCTGACATTGGTATGTGTTACAGCAACAAATAAATTAGCAAAAGGCATATATTTACACAATTAGGTTTCGGTGCTAATACATTTGAATCAAGTATTCAGGCTTTAAAAGTTGTACTTCATTTACCAGATTTATATATCCAATCTTAACAAAAAAAATAATTTCAGAAATTTTTCTAAGAATAATTTTTTCCTGCTTCTTTTGCACATCGAGAATGATTCTTATATTCTGGTTGAATTGTCCAAGAATTCATTCAAAATTTAGAGACAAAATGAAAAAAAAAGGACCACTCTGCTAGAAAAATCTAGTGATATTTGAATTTTAGGAGAAATCATCAACTTCTTTTGTTGAAAACCTTGGCGTAATGTTGAAAGCTAACTTTTCAACAATACATACAAAACTTCAAAAGTATATCCCAATAGCAAAGAAAGATAAATAACTTTTATGTATATATTTGAATATATATATATATATATATATATATATATATATATATATATATATATATATATATATATAAATATAAACTTTAAAATAAAAAACACTTGGCTTATGTTTCACAATAAATTAATATATTGTGAAACATAAGCCAAGTGTTTTTTATTTTAAAGTTTATACTTTATTCTTTATGATGTTTCACCAAGTGATGTGCGAGAATTCAATCTCAGTTATATATATATATATATATATATATATATTATATATATATATATATATATATATATATATATATAATATATATATATATTATAATATGAAAAACCTGGTTCTCGGGATGAACCGCGTAAAAGATTTGAAATATCTCGACGTTTCGGCTCCTTTTGCGAAGCCATCTTCAGGAGAATTACAAGGGAAAATAATTCAGATACGTGGCCTCAATCTGCCTACTCCACGAATCGAATTAGGAGGAATCGGAAATAATACGATTGCGTGGTCTCAAACTGCCTACTCCACCAACCGTACTGCTTCCTGTCAACTCTGAAGTCTCAACCTGCCTACTCTTCAGAGTCAACTGAACATATATATATATATATATATATATATATATATATATATATATATATATATATATATATATATATATAGAGAGAGAGAGAGAGAGAGAATAATACGAATATTGAGATTAATGAAATCAACCCTTTTGGTTGATGACTTTTATGGGACTAGACGACATGGAATTACCATTCATCCTTCAAGGAAAACTATTAGCAAATTCCATATCCGTGCCACACATAATGAAAACACAGAATCTCGCCTCATACACAGATAGAAGTTGTGTTGGGGAAACAATGTATTTGTGCGTGTGTGTATGTATATATATATATATATATATATATATATATATATATATATATATATATATATATTATATTATATATATATATATATATATATATATATAATATACAGGGTTGCGATTAAAGTATGGAACCAAGTTAAAATATCTTTCGAAGGAAAAGGAGAATAATTTTATGAAATTTTGCAGGTAAGTCCAATGGATCAAAATGCATCTGAATGTAATGATTTTTTGTTGATAACATACTTCCGGTTGTACGCCGGAAATAGACCCTAAGTTGCTTATTTTAAATAGGATACCCTATATTTATTACATTTTTGGATTCTACTTAAGATTCTAGACAGATTTTATGCCATTATGTCATATACCTAAGTCTAAGCGTTTTGACATATTTAGGTTTTTTATGTCAAAAACGAACGATTGCAAGCCCCTAAATATAATTATCAGTTGTTCCTATAAGGAAGCCTTTTTTACTTACTTTGGTTAAATTCCTTGTTGAAGAAGGAACCTACTTTTAATAGCATTTTTTATAATATTTGGATAACTAGTCATACAGAGTGTGCAAAAAATAAGATCTAAAATGAGATTGAGAAAACTGACAAAAAATTAATTCAACTTCTCTTGAGATTTTTACATTGCCGTAAAAAAAACGTTCATATAAACAAATATTGATGTTGTGTTGTATGCATATGTAGTAAGTAATAAACGAGTACGATCTCAAATACGATCGTGGCTATCCTAGATTCTAATTGTTTAACGATTGAATGCAAAATCGCCATATAAAAATATTAAATTGGCAATATTTTCGAAAACTTCAAATTTTAGGTGAAGATAACCTCATACAAAGTTACCTTCTTTTTGAATGCTTTAATACTACAGGAATAAAGAAAATGGGGGGTTTTCCATTTGAAAAAATTGATTTTTGTCAAGTTTTCTCAATATCATTTTTAGATCTTATTTTTTGCACACCCTATATAACTAGTTATTTCCAAATATTATTCAAAATCTATCAATTGGGTCCTTTTCAACAAGGAATCTAACCCAAAGTAAGTAGAAAAAGGCTTCCTTATAGGATTCAATTGATAATGATATTAGGGCTTACCAATCGTCGTTTTTGACATAAAAACCTGAATATGTCAAAAAACGCTTAGACTTAGGTATAGGATATGGATGCATAGAATCTGCTTAGAATCTTGAGTAGAATCCAAAAATGTAATAATATATAGGTATCCCATTTAAAATAAGCGACTTAAGGGTCTATTTCCGGTACAACCGGAAGTATATTATCAACAAAAAAATCATACATCAGATGCATTTTGCGCCATTGGACTCACCTGCCAAAATTTCATAAATATTCTCCTTTTCGTTCGAAAGATATTTACTTGGTTCCATACTTTATCGCAACCCTGTATATATATATATATATATATATATATATATATATATATATATATATATATATATATATTCTTTTGGTTTTTTGGTACCTACTTTTCTATATTTTAATTAGGATCTGTTTGGCAGTGCGTGGTAAAATGAATATCACAATTTTAGTTTCATGAAAATCATATCTGATAATAGACGTTTCGGAGGTCTTCTCCTTCCTCAATATTCATTTACATAAGAAATAATCTGCAACAGTGCAAAAACTAATATTTAATTCAACAGTACTTCACTAAATGTAATTAATCCTCTCTCACCCATAGTATGTTGACTTAATTACAAAAACAAAAACTATGTTAGTGGTTTTTTATAAAGTTTACAGCCTTTTCATTTTATTAGTTTGATTTTCTGCTTTTTGTCTTGGCTTCCTTGTCATTTATGCTGATGTCATTTTTTTTGTCAACAAATGTCATGTCTGCTGTATTGTCTCTTCTTCTTCTTTTTTTTAGGTCTTTTTATAAATGGTTTGTAGAATTGACTGTTTGATGTCTTGTCTATCATTTACTGTTTTTCCTAAATTTCGTTGTATGTTTATCATTTCCTATATCTCTCTATATCTCTGTTTTAGTAATAGTTAATTGTGAATATTTTCGTTTCGTCGTAGTTAAATTCGTGTTTGTTCAGTGTTTCATGTTTGTTGAGTGCTGTTGTTACGGACTTGGTGTATTTGTGTACGTTAATTCTGTCGTTTAATCTTTGTGATGATAGTCCGCTGTATTTTTGTCACAGTCTTCACATGGGATACCATAAACCAAATTTGATTTTTTCGGTGTCTGTGCCTTCAATCTGTTTTTATGTTGTGTTCCAGTATCTTATTAATCCTATGTGATAGATTTCTTGTGTATGGTAAGTATATTCGTGTTATATTTTCTTATTTCTCTCTTTCTTTTTTAGTTCTTGTGTTGTAGATCTCATGGATTCTTCGGCTGATTACGGCTATTGTTAATTTTGCAGGATAGTTGTTTTTCCGTAGTTGTTCCTTCAATTCTCTTATATTAGTTGGTCTCCACTCAGGTGATGTTAGTTTCAGCGTTCGGTCGATATATCCTATCATCAGCCAAAGAGTCTAGGAGATCTAAAACGCAAGAACCAAAAAACGAAGAGAGAAAGAAAGAAACATAACAAGAATATATATACCACAGAAAAGAAATCTATCACATGAGATTAATAAGACAATGAAACAACACAACATAAAAACAGTTCACAAAACCAAGTTACGCAGGTCTTTAGCACTCAATTCTATGAACATGCCATTTATAATGAGACCTAAACAAACAAAAATATTTTTCTATTTTTGATATCCTTGAAAAATGCTGAATATCTTACATATAATGCTAAATTTCGGAGTTATAGGTGAAAATACGTTATTGCAGCCGAATTTGAAATGATACATCAAGTCTAGTTACAAATGTCTAGGAAACGGCTACAGTAGATGCTCAAAATTTTCATTGCAACAAGTCATGCGATCTTTCAAAATTCGGAATACATTCTGCAATATGTCTCACTACATGACTCTTCTTATCTCTGCAGTAATCCTTTCTTTCAATTCCAGATTATTGGCAGGATTTGTTGCAGTTTTTGTACGCCATGTTTTATATTACATGTTTCTTGTTTGTTATCCTAATATTTCTAATATCATTGGAATCTCAATTTGTTCTGTCCACTGTCGCTTTTGATGAATATCAACAATAAAAATCCGGACATCCTACTGCGTAGCACTAGGAATGATAAAACCCATTGGCGCATGCGCATGTCGTAATGCCTATCTGAAAAACGATATATTCTTTTATTCTTCGTGGGAAAAAATTAAGAATAAAAATTCCCTTATGAAATCATTTGTGTTTTATCGATATCCGTTGGAATTTTTAAAATCGGGCCAGATCCCAACTTTTTGTTGTGAGACTATAACCCCTTTAGCTTCGCCTCGTGGTAATAAATGATTCAAATCTCGAAGTTGACATTGTTGAAATTATAAACACCTTAATGCAGCTATTATTTTAACTTGGGTGGCCATAACGCATTTTTATCTATAACTCCGAAATCAAGACATTTAGGTATAGGGAATATATGAAAAATATTCAGAATTTTTCAAGGATTTTAAAAATAGAAAAATAAATAGTCTGATCCATTTGAAATAACAAAGTTCATTATTTTAACAAACAAACAAATGATCTGACAACAATGTAAATACCACTGTAGGATTGGCCATTTCACAGAACACTCACAACGCAAAATTTATAAAAATCATGTGAGTCGTTACTGTGATCAATTGAGCCGTTTCATACTTAATAATAATAATCATTCCGAATGAGCACCTACAATTAGCTATTCGGTTTCCTTATTATCGTAGGTGCAGATTGCTAGGTAAATAAGAGGAAAACCTATAAAATTCCAGATAACGAATATATCAGGTCTTGGCCAATCAGAGAGTAAATCACATTTCGTTTCCATAAACATTACTAATGTAATTGAATTCTTGTTGACGGCTATATTACTCATTAATGTGATACATACGGAACTGGTTATTATGATTAGCCACATAAAACATTTGATGTTGGTAACAATATCTTAAATCGAAATGCATGATTGAGTGCATTATTTTTATCCTTTCATTGAATAGATTAATCTTCCATATATATATATATATATATATATATATATATATATATATATATATATATATATATATATATATATATATATATATATATATTATATATATATATTATATATATATTATAATATATATATATATATATATATATATATATTATATATATATATATATATATATATATATATATATATATATATATATATATATATGTGTTTTGATTTAATTCCTTTTAAATGTAATTTTTCGAAATTAATTTTAAATGAAGAGCAAAAAACGTATAACGAACACCCAGGAATGTTTCAAGTCAAATATGAAAAAAGGGAAAAGTAAATACATAAAAATGAGTTTGGCGTATTACCTGTTTATTAGATTATGAGCTACTATTAATTGTAAGGGTGGGAGGCTCCGTGGCGAAGAGGTTATAGGTAGCGCTATGCCGTCTTCGTTGACGGAGTTGGTGGGTTCGATTCCCACCGTATATCTAGGTGTTTGTGTGCGTTCTGAGTTTTCAGTGGTTCCTCTCATTTAGTAATTTGATGGCTAATGTCCATAGATGACGAAGCCAAATTGTCGGGCGGTGTGAGAGGGCACACGTCGCACCTCTTTAAAAAAAAATTGTAAGGATGCACTCACACACAAAAAATAACAAAAAGTAATCATGGATATCACTGTTTTTCAAGCATTTATGCCAATTTCACAATTTCTAAAATATTTTCCATTATATATATATAGGGTGTCCCGTAAAGATTACGTCAAACTGAAGGAGCATGTAGGTCAAATATTACTTTACCTTCTATGAAAAAATTTCTCTTATGAAAGTCTTGCCGTTTTCGAGAAATTTTGTTTTATATAAAAATATAGAATTTATGTCCCTCCCAGTAGTTTTTTAATGCTGCTGGTACAATTTTACACTTTTCTAATTCATTCCTTCAGTAAAATAAAAGGGGGTCTGTAAGAAATGTTTTAAGTGTTTCCTTTTTTTCATGAAATTTAACCCATCGTTGTGAAAACAACAATAATAAAAATCCAGTGGATTTAGGTCTGGTGAACGAGGGGGCCACAAAATTTCACCTCCTCTTCCGATCCACTGGTGGGAATAAGTTCGATCTAAATATGCGGTTACTGGGCGACCGTAATATGCTGGGCATCCATCGTGTTGAAACCACAGAGTACGCCTCAGCTCTAGTGGCACACCTTCCAATAGAATGGGCAGCTGGTCGGTTAAAAATTCCAAATTATTGTTTTCGTTTAGTGATGGCGGCAATTCGATCGGGGCCAAAATTGCACCATTAAATATTCCCGACCATAAATTGACCTTAGATCGATATTGTGATCATTCTTCTCTCTTCTCGTGTGGATTTACGATTTGTCAGCTATGCAAATTGTGAAGATTCATGTACCTATCCTTTTGGCAGGAAGTCTCATAGCTCCAAATTATCTTATTGAAAAAATCTGGATCTTCACGATGTTTTCACAGCATTTTTCGGCAAAATTGAACTCGGGCTGGATAATCTCTGGGTAGCAGTTTTTGAACTCGTTGTAAGTGGTAAGGATGATAACTCTGCCGTTGCAAAATTTTATGGGCAGTTGATTTGGATATGCCTGTATGTTAAGTTTTTATGAAATTTCTCTTCTGCCTAAGCTAGATGGATAAAAAAAGACCCGTAAATGGTCGCATTTAATGAATAATTCTGATTATTGAGGTAAATAATTATGCAACTATCCTTTTCTCTCGTGAAATATTAAGTGTTTCATTAGATAAGGCAGAATAAAATATATGATGACGAAAATTGGCAAAATAGATTATGTCAAAAAAGTCCCCTTTTTGGAAAAAATTCAGAATTCCGAGAAAAAATAAAAAATCTATTGTGTAATACCAATTTGAAATCTCCATGGAATAGGCGATTTAATAATGTAATGTGTAGCAGTAGCCCAGAACATTTTGTTTTCACTACGATGGGTTAAACTTCATGAAAAAAAAGTATACTCCCAAAACTTCTATTGAAAACTTTTCTCACAGTCTCTCCTCTATAATGTTCCGAGCATTTTCTCACTGTAGAAGTTAGAATAATCATTCAACAATATTTTACTGAAGGAATGAATTAGAAAAGTGTGAAATTGTACCTACAGTATAGAAAAACTACATACATATATACGCTGTCCCGTAATAACACACCAGAGTGACACTGGAGGTAGATTGGCTTCAGGTCAATCAGATAACATCAACATGACCTCAGTAAAAGTTTTCTGGTTTTCGAGATATTGCCACTCTTTTGTTTTTTTTTCAAAAATTTATACTTTTTGGTCATTTTCTGGCCTGTTTTGAATATAAATAACTTCTAACTTATGGTTTTTGTTTCTTGTGTTTTCATTAGTAGTTGGTTGAGACAATCGATCCATAATTTCAATAAAAACTAGCTCGCTACCCTCAAAAAAAAATTAAGTTGTTTCAATTTAATTTAAAGCCGAAAACAACTAAAGTTTGACTATGTACTGTGAAAGAATGTTGTACCGGACTGAATCAGCCAATGATCTTAAAAACTAGCCAATTTAATGCTCTTTCGAATATTTTAAATTTTCAAAACTCTAAACATTCCAATTTTTGTCATTGAAGTCGTGCCACTTGCGAAATACTTCAAATAAAAAATAATACTTAATAAAAGGTGCAGGCATCTTTTTTCGGCAAATTACAACGTGGTAGTGTTAGAAAATATCTGAAACTGCTATTCATTACTCTTTTTCGTTTATTGTTGTAGGTAAGCGTCCAAATAATGAACAGAACATAAGGTGGTATTAATTATTTCAATAGATTGTTACATCATTAAAAGCAAATAAGGAAATTTGATCTGAAATTTGAATTATTTCAATAGATTTTTACATTGTTAAAAGCTTATAAAGAATTTTGAACTGAAATTTGAATCATTATTTTCACAATAGATGTTTAAAATGTCTACCACCGACTTTTAAACACAACCTGCATCTTCTCAAAAATTGTCTTTTCAAACGCCTTAAACTTAAATCAGATATTTCACGTGCTGCTCGATTGATTCGTTGACGCTTTTCATTTGCCGATCGAATTGGTTTTCCATACACCTTATCTTTTAAACATCCTGAATAAAAAAATTGAGAGTATTGAGGTCTGGGCAACACGGGGACCACACAATTAGTCCTAGCCGGCCAATCCATCTTCTTGGGAATGTTTGATCAAGATGCGCCCTTACTGCACGAGCATAGTGTGCATCAGGGCACTCATCATTTTGCAACCACATCCTTCTTCTAAATCAATCAAGCAGGACGTGAAATGAATGATTTGAGTTCAAGGCGTTTAAAAGGACAATTTTTAACAAGATGCAGGTTGTGTTTAAAAGTCAGTGGTAGACATTCCAAAAATCTATTGCGAAAATAATGATTCAAATTTCACATCAAAATTCTTTATTATCTTTTAACAATGTAAAAATCTATTGAAATAATCAATACGACCTTATGTTATGTTCATTATTTGGACGCCTACCTACAACAATGAATAAAAAAGAGTAAAGAATTGCGGTTTCAGATATTTTCTACAACAACTACCACGTTGTAATTTTATTATTTTTTATTTGAAGTATTTCGCAAGTAGCACGGCTTCAATGACGAAAATTGGAATTATTAGACTTTTGAAAAAGAAAAACCACAAATGTTGTACCATATTCGAAAGAGCTTTACATAGGCTAGTTTTTAAAATATTTTGCTGATTCAGTCCGGTACAATATTTTTTCACAGTAAATGGTCAAACTTAAGTTAAGGTTTTCGGATTTAAATAAAATTGAAACAAATAAATTTTTTTTGAGGTTAGCGAGCTAGTTTTTAATGAAATGATAGGTCGATTATCTCAACTCACTATTGATGATAGATAGCACAAGAAAAAAAAACCATAAGTTAGAAGTTATTTATATTCAAAACAGGCGAGAAAATGACCAAAAAGTATAGATTTTTGAAAAAACATAAGAGTGGCAATGTCTTGAAAACCAGAAAACTTTTACTGAGGTCATGTTGATGTTATCTGATTGACCTGAAGCTAATCTACCTCCAGTGTCACACTGTTTGTTTTGAAGCAACAAACAATGCCTCGTATTTCAGATTTTCAGTAATGTCTAGTTTTCCGGAAACTCAGAGATGATGGAATGATTTCGTTCAACATCTAAAAAATTATTGCAAATATATATGATTACTCTCACGTAGGCATTTAAAAAAATGTGAAATATTTTATCTTATACTAAACTGTTTTGATATAAGTTAAGTTGTTTTTGATATCAAAATATGTCGATATCATTATATAGTATTTAATACATGTTCAGTTTTCATCACCTACCTATTCGTGAGCACATTTCACTATTATCACTATCATCTATTTTTTTTATTAAACCTCTTATAATCGGAATTTAATTCATGAATTATTATTTTTAATTTCTTTTTGTTGGATTTTATCTGCCGCATTAATAATTGTATTTTCTCTCACTTTCAGGTAGTGGAAACACTCGAACTCTTAGGTCTCGATACTTGTAGCCACACCATGACTTCACGACTCTCAGGAGGTCAGAAAAAAAGATTAGCTATTGCCTTAGAACTATTAAGCAATCCACCGATTTTATTCATCGACGAGCCTACTACGTAAGTAATTATAATTATTTACAATATTTACAATTGGCTTTGTCTTTTCTATTTATCTTAGTGACAGTTCTCTTTAGGTGCTGTTTGTCCATTGATATTTCGCTATTCGTCTTGATCGATATGAACTTTGACTAACTAAATTTGCCTATCTACTAGCCGGTGTTAACTAATCAGCGTAAATATCTGTTCTCATTTGATTAGTGATAGACAAAAATAATTTATATGAAGAATGGTGAATTAATTATATCAATCAAATCATGAAAAACATACTAGTTGACCATGGTCAATTTCATACATTACATAAAGTGAACAAGGAAAATTCTTTAATACTTTAAAAAATTATCAAACAACTTTCCAAGGAAGCTGGTTATACGTATTCAGCAACGCAAAATCTGCATTCACAATCGAACGGTGAATTATAGAAATTGTCAAGTCACCCCGACTCAAAATCTGCATACAGCTGTTTCGATCTTATTAGATCTCATCAGTGCAGCTTATTTGACTCGGAGTGAATTAACAAATCTCTAATTGTTCCCCAACACAAATCGTGGTCAGTAACACTGGTCGGATAACAATTCAGAGCACCATCCCACCAAAGATATTGGGAAACAACAATTCACCGCTTAGACTGAAAATGCAGAAATTCGTAGCTCGAACACGTACCTCCTGATATGAAGATATCTACTCTACAACAGTGGTGTATATGATTCCAAGGCACACTAACATAGTGATTTAAAACCTTTGGATATACCCACGAGAGCGCGCTCCGAATATTCTAGTCGCTTAACACGCAAAATACAATAATAAAATCATGAAAAACATACTAGTTGACCATGGTCAATTTCATACATTACATAAAGTGAACAAGGAAAATTCTTTAATACTTTAAAAAATTATCAAACAACTTTCCAAGGAAGCTGGTTATACGTATTCAGAAATATACGATGAGATCTAATAAGATCGAAACAGCTGTATGCAGATTTTGAGTCGGGGTGACTTGACAATTTCTATAATTCACCGTTCGATTGTGAATGCAGATTTTGCGTTGCTGAATACGTATAACCAGCTTCCTTGGAAAGTTGTTTGATAATTTTTTAAATTATTTTCCTTGTTCACTTTATGTAATGAATTAAATTATATATATATATGTATATATTATACATATATGTATATACATATATAATATATATATATATACAATATATATATATATATATATATATATATATATATATATATATATATAATTATATATATATTATATATATTATATATATATATATATATATATATATATATATATATATATATATAATATATATTATATATATATATATATATATATATATATATATATATGTATATACTCATGGACGAAAATAACGCAACACTTAAAATTTTGCTTATTTTTGTTTCAAAGTATCTGTTTCAATTTTGAACCGATTAGAATGATTTTTGGGGCACATTGCAGGAAATTCATTCAAATTATTACATGTATTTTGAATTTTTGTATAAATAAATTTGACAATGTATTATACCGGGTGGAATGGAACAATATTTATATACCGTAAATTCTAAACACCCTGTAGGATGAACTGAAGGCTGATAATTTTTTCTTTACAAATGATTAGAAAAACTAACTAATTCTCGAAATTTTGTTTTTTTATTCAGTTCAATATTTGCCTCTTTACAAAAGATACAAATTTCCTAAGAATTCTCTACAGTTTTTGTACAAAATCAACCTAGAGTGAATTCTTCATGAAATAAATTGAAGCTGGCAAAATACACAGCCCAAAATTAGACTTTCTGCTACGAAGTGCTGACTTAAACCCAATTGAGCATCTTTTGGATATTCTATAAAAATCGGTTCAAAGTCATGTACCTGCTCCCATAAACATTCAAGATTTGGAACATATAGTTCTCGCAAAATGGGAGAACATTCGTCAGCAGATTATAAATAATTTACGCGTTATTAATTTGTTACTTGTTTATGTTGAATTTTAATTTAATAATTGTTGCGGAATTGTGTTGAAATTATATTACTTCAAAATAACTTATATTTATTATTGATTATTGGTGGCTGGTACTTGATGGGAATCCATTTAAAAAGAGATAATAACACTTTATTTCAAAATTTTCATATAAAACTTATTACATTACATAAAGTGAACACTGAAAATTCTTTAATAATTTGAAAATTATCAAACAACTTTCTAAGGGAGCTGGTTATACGTATTCCGCAACGCAAAATCTGCATTCATAATCCAACGGTGAGTTAAACAAAACGTCAAATCACCCCGACTCAAAGTGAATTAATACATTTCTAATTGTTTCTCAATATAAATCTTGTCGGAAACACTATCTGGATAGAGCGCCCTCCACTAATTTCTATAATTTACCATTTGATTGTGAATGCAAATTTTGCATTGGGGAATACGTACAACCAGTTTCCATGGAAAGTAATTTGATAATTTTAATACTAAAGAATTTTCTTTGTTCACTTTATGTAATGTATGAAATTGACTATGGCTAACAAGTATGTTTTTCATGATTCAAATCTTATTACATTGTGATGCACGTTTCGCCACTACCAGTGTCCGAAGAAACCCTGGTAGTGTACGAGACGATGTGATAAATTGAACTTCCGGCTTAAGCATGAACTTGCATATACAGTGTGCCCAAGAAAGTTCCGGCAACTTTCAGGCTAAAGGCCGAGAGACGGCACTGTTTCGAAAGTGCATTAAGTTTTGCAACACTGCTCTATGTTAATTCCATAAAAACAAAAAAAAAAGATTTTTGAATTAGATTGTTAGAACTGTAATTATTTTTCATATTTTAATTTCAATGTAAGTATGAATTTAAGCGTTGAGCAAAGGATAGCTACTGTTAAATGGTTTTACATAGCAAAGAAAAGGATGCACAGAAAAACAGTACTATCTTGATTGTTCATTATAAGTGGCGACAAACTTACAACCGAGAACTAACTAAACGATCATCAATTTTGGACATTATAAAAAAGTTTGAAACTTATGGAGAAGGTGGAGCGCCAAAGACAGTTACTACTCCAGAAAACTGTGCAGAGGTGCACAATTATCTGTTAGATGAACCAACCACATCATAAAGAGAATTAGTCCGTGAATTTGGTTTTTCAAAAGGATCAAATAATGCAATGATCAAGAAACTAGGCTTCAAGCGTTATATTTCACGAATGGTTCATCATTTAAATGAGGACGATCCTGACAGAAGGCTACCATTTTGTAAAATAATTCAAGCTATCGCCAGTAGTTAATGTTTGTATTGGCATTTGGTCTGGTGGAATAATTGGTCTATTTTTTGTTGAAGAAAATATAAATGGAGATATTTATTCAAATTTATTGAGACAAAATATAATACCAGTCATGGAAATACCTGCCCCCAGACATTATATTTCTACAAGACGGGGCACACCTCATTATGCTAGACAAGTGCGGGAGATTTTAGATACAATATTTCCAAATTCCTGGATCGGTAGAAGAGGACCCATAGAATGGCACGCCAGATGCTACAATCTTACTCCTCCTGATATTTCCATTTGGGGATACTTTAAACACTTAGTTTATTTAGATGGCCAAAAACCTGACAACCCTACCTTGAAAACATATATAGAAGAAGTGTTTCAGGCAGTGTTCACTCCAGATTTGTGCACAAAAACTTGTAGAGAAGTTAAGCGTCGTCTGCAATTATGTAATGAACACCATGCTGCACAATTTGAAAGTTTTTTATAACTTTTCGTAATGAGGTGTTTCAACCTGTTTGACATTTATTCTTTATTTGAGAGCAACAATAAATCATAACGATTGCGACTCTAAATTTTTCAAATTTTGCTTCAACTGACAGCTCCATCTAGTGAAACTAACTGAAAATCTTGCCGGGACTTTCTTGGGCACACTGTATATAGGGTCTACCTGAAAATTCTGTCAGCTTCTATGATAACAATGCGTAAGTACATGTGAAGTTGGCGCATGTTCGGCTCTCTATTGTTATCAGTGTATAGATACTGACGTAGCAAATGAACTAAAACAAGGTTGGTTTACTTTAGTCTTAAGTGTAACAAATCGTGTACCCCTAACTACTAATAATGTTCATTTACGCCACTATATTTTATACGAATTTGAACAAGGAAAAAATACTACAGAAGCTTGTAGAAATATATTGAAAGTGTTTGGTGAAAGTACAGTTTCTGATAGGACATGCAGAAGATGGTTCGATAAATTTAAAACAGGTGAATTCGACCCTTCTGATAAGCTACGTTCTAGGCGACCCTCTTTGATCGACGGCGATGTTGGAGGAAGGTCCTCTTCTGACAACATCGAAGATAGCAGAAGGGCTTCATTCAGCTCAGCAAAACCATTTCGGACCATATTCGAAAAATAGGATTGGTGTAGAAATATTCGAGATGGCTGCCACGTGAATTAAATCAGAATAATTTGGAGGATCTAGTCATCATGTGCACCTCTCTTCGTACTCGGAACGAAATCTAGCTGGATGGGGGATAACTATAGATGAAAAGTGGATTACCTGCGAAATTATAGTAAGGAAAAGGACATTGGGTTAACCTGAAAAACCTGAACCAGATTTGAGTCTGAATAGGAGACCAAAACTTTATAAGCTTAAAAACCTGAACGAAAAGTTCTGTTCGTAGAAGTATTGTCAGCAACTTGATAATTTAAAGACAGCAGTCCAAGAAAAGTGGCCGGCGATGTTCAGTAGGAAGTCCATCATACTGGATAATGTAATGCTAAGGCACATGCTGCTTTGGAGACTTGTAAAAAAATTCAAGAGCTAGGCTGAGAAATTCTTTCGCATTCACCATATTCCTCGGACGTAGCACCCGCCGACTATCACTTGTTTATATCATTATACAATTTTTTGAAGGAGCTGAAAAACTAAGTACTTATATATCAAACAATCACTGGTTCAATTTTTTTCGTAAATGAAAATATGATATACTAATTGCCCTCGCGCTGGATAGAAGTCACTATTAATAATGGCATTATATTATTTAATAAAGTTTATTAACGGTAAGGAAACTTTGTATTTTGCTTTATTCCAAAAACGGACTTTCCGGTTTACCTGATATATGCAATAATAGTTTATATGTTATAGTCAAACCTCGAAGCTCCATCGCTCCTAGGTCTGAGTTTAAAGTCTTAGTCAAAGCTCAAATAAAAGATGTTCATTTTCGAACGTCAGATAATGGTCATTTTGCTGATTGTTTGGAGCAGGTATAAGTGTCACTTTTATGACTTTTAACTCAAACGGCGTATAAGTGTTATACTCCGGCGGAGTATAACACATAATTTTATTTATTGGCTTATTCTCGAAATGCAACAATGCAGGTATCTTATATAATGTCACATATCTTTTTTATTATATTTATATATCTAAAATAAAACATGAAGTAACCCATTTTTTAAGAACATTACTTCATTTAAAGTTAAAATTTACTGTACAGTTATGTAAAATGGCACTACGTAAAATCTCACTTCTATCGGATTCTGATTTTGTATTGTTGTCTAACAAACTGGTCCTTTGTTAAAACTGCCGACTTTCTCACATGGTAGTTCTCCCTCTGATACTTTTTCAAAAACGCCTGGAGGTCGAGAAATTTCGAAATATCAAACTTTTCCCTGATATGTAGCAAGGACCTGATCATTGAATAGTGGCTCCATAGTGAAGAACTCTTCATTTTATGAAGATCATTCAATTCGATGAAATAACCCAATAAAGCATTTTCGGAATACTTCTTTATATTTTCTCGCTGGCAATGATTCAGAAATCTTTGATACGACACTTCGTAAACGGCCGCGGATTTTGTTGGTAATAGCTGCTGCACTGCTAATTTTGCTGCTGCTGCAACTCTTGGTGGCGTGGATGGTGTACTAGATTCATCAGCCATACTACAGTATCTTAGCACAATTGAATATGGCTCTATATTCCTCGAGAAGTGAAATAATCGATGTCATTCAATTTAATTCACTGACATTATTTACAGTTGCCATGGATTCAAGCCAAATTATTTGTACGTCGTTAATTTGTTATACAGGAGGTATAATTAGATTATATACACTTTTAATATCCACGATTTTCCGATTTTCAAATGCAAACCATCTGAAAATAAAACATTGTATTTTATTCGGAGTATAAGGTACATTATGTGACTCAAAGGGATTTAAACATCCCTATTCAGTCACATAATGTATACCTTATACTCCTAATAAAATAAATATCTATTTTCGGTCTTGGATTAAAGAATTTTAGTCAAACCTAGGAGAGACTAATTTGGCCAGGCAAACGTCGGAACTCAATTTCAAGAAATCAGGGTTTGACCGGTTAAACTTCACTTTTGTATTAGAATGTTAGATTAAGTATAATAACGACATTTTTTTATTTTTTTATTGCTTCAATATTGACGTAATTAAAATAAAAAATTAGTTTTTAATCTGAAATGGAAAGGCACTATGACATTTTAATTGCAAAATACGTTAGATCTACTACATTAACATAATTTTGAAGAGCATTTTTATAAAGCCTTGGCCGCCAAATTTAGGATCTATTCTCTAGTTGCACTACTAGGGTGTGCCACTTATCAAGGAGTGTGTAGCAATTAACTAGTGATTGGATGCCGAGAACGATCAAATACTTCCTGGTGTTTTTAGTCATTTATAACTAGCACACTTTGAATTGCACAAAAAGAAAACAGCTAAGAATAGAAAGCAAATTTTGACAACGAAGCCCTCATTTCGTAAAATCCTTAAATTTAATACCTATTCATTCATTTAAAAATTACTGATCTATATGCTTAGCTGGAAGTTCCCGAATTAGCGTCTGCCTTATGCAACTTTTTTCCCCTCCCTGTATTGTAAGCAACCTATTTTGACACTGCTTCGACAAACGTAAGTGAAAGTTACTCAACAAGGTATTGGTTGCCCTTAACGACAGGATGTAAGTCAACCTAGGGAAATAATAATCTAAAATTATTATAAGTAACTTTAATTTTTGATTTCGTCAACATATTACAAAAATCCGGACAAACATCCGGTGATATTAATTGAAATGAATATTAATGGTACAATTCTTACAATTATTCACATTATTAACAAAATTTGGAAACACGTTTTCTCGTTTCTTCTCGATGTGTATTACATTTTCTGACTCCACAGATCCTATTTCTAACCAATGTTTCTGTCACTGTTGAAGCAGTGCAAGAGACAATTCTGGCTGGGTCTTATTGTATGAAATTTTATTCGCTATCCAATTCTCATAGGATTTATATGCTGCTTCATACCTTTTTTTTCTACTTTTCCGGTAGTAGAGATAAACAAGCAATATTCGCTGATTCTTCTATATCTGAAACATCCATTTTGTCCACACAGAATCAAACGATTCGACTTCTTCAATCTTTTCGCTACGAATTCTCAACTTGGCTTTGATAAAATAGAAACTGCTTATGTTGCTCTAGCAACGGATCACGGATGCCATAATTTAATGAGAATGCTATCGAAAGTAATGATAATGAAAATCTAAAAATATATCCAGCATTTTCTTGTAAACATACAATACAGCGAGGGAAAAAAATGTTATATACTATATGGGATGTAAGTACATTAACCAGTCTCGAACTTTTTTGCCAGCCCTCGCTGTTGCTCGGGCGCAAACATATCCTCGACTGGTAAATATTACTTACATCCCTTATAGTATAAATAACTATTATATATTTACTGTGGATAAAATAATAATATGGATTAAATTTTTCGTCACTATTTTCTTTTCTATTTCGCACTATCTAAGTTAAAATTTATTTATATAAATTTAAACATTTCACCTTTTCTACAGCGGTTTAGATAGTTCATCATGCACACAAACTGTGTCTCTATTGAAGAGGCTAGCGCAGGAAGGAAGAACTATAATCTGCACTATACACCAGCCTTCAGCCCTACTTTTCGAGATTTTCGACAAGTTGTATGCGATATCATTAGGAAAATGTATATACAATGGAAGTGTCGGAGATTTAATTCCACATCTCTCCAGACTAGGGCTGACTTGTCCTCCTTATCACAATCCTGCCGATTTTCGTAAGTATAAACTTATTAAGAATATTCTATTAAGGGGTGATTAGTATAATATACCACCTACCTACCTATTGTTTTCACAATTAAATAATATAGTTTACCTACTCCTATTGAATAATATATTCATTATTCAACTGCGTTTTAGCAATTAATAGTATCTGTCACCAAACAGCGTGAGTAATAATAACTCACTGCTATAACTCACTATATAGCCTACTAAGATCCCAAGTAAGATCAACCGTCACTCATCTGCTAATGTCACTTGAATAATTCTGACGTTTTCAAATTAAGTTAATACTACCTATTTATTGTGAATTTGTATTTGTATCTCAGTATTTATTGTTATAGTCGTAGATTAAGTATAGTATTCAACTTGCGGTAATGGTCATAACTCACTTGATGAATTACAAACTTCATCTGCGTGAGTTATGACCTACATTACCGCTCGTTGAATAATATACTATATTATAATACTGCTTCAGAAAAACTCGCTCCGAAAGCGGTACTTTGCAAAACACTTTACGCACGGATATGTCAAAATTCTGCAATATTTCAAGCTGGCTGAGTTCCATAGCAACCGTCACAGCTCTATTGTATTGTTGATTGGAAAAATATTACCTATTAGTTTTAGCAGTTTTTTTTAATAAAAACTAGTTTTACTAGAAAAATATGAGTTGTTTCTATTTGCAGTCGTATAAAAAGTATCGTAGAAAATCGTTTGAAAACCTCTTTGCACACTCGCTCGACTTGTGGACTTCTCCTTCGGCTCGATCCATCAATTTGTCTCGCTCGTGTGCACATTGTCGTTTTCAAACCTTGTTGTTTAATATAATATTCTCTAGATGTAAGAGGGGATTGGACCGTAAATAAATATAACGAGAAACTAGTCCAGGCAACGAAGACCAAAAAAGACCAAATAGCGGAAATAATTCATGTAGGAACCAATTTGGCACACTTGTAGGGGAAGGTGTCCTTAACAACATACCCAAAGTACTAAAGGGTGGGTGCTAAAGGTCCCTTTTTTCAGTTTTTCGTTAATCTTCTATAAATCTTGAAATTTCTCTTATATTTCGAAAGATTCTTTCATTAATTTTTTTGTTTTCAGTTATGGAAGTTGCGATTGGAGAGCATGATACAGATGTGGACACATTGGCACGGGCTGTAAAAAATACAGAAATTGAAGAAGTGGGACACAAAAAAGGTGATACCATAGTGAACCCACAAACATTGAAAAATACATATTTTCATTGAACATCTGCGTGATTGATACATCCAGAATGATATTACGGGCACGTGAAAAAATAAATTTTAAAATTTACAATTTAATTCCAATATGTAATTGTATTTCATTAATTTCATCACATGTCAAACTGAAAGGCTGAATTATATTTCATTGTACAGGGTTTTTCAACAAGAGGTACCGGATTTTGGTAGTAAATAAAATACAAAATAAACAAGAAACTTTTAATATTGTTACAGTAATCTTTAACATAACTTATTACAATTAAGTATGAAAAACAATATCTGTCAAATGACCGCCACGGCTTCTGTGACATGACACAACTCTTTTGGCAAAATTTGAGATTACGTAGCTACACATTTGTGGTGGAATTTCTGGAATTATGTTCCGAATCTCGTGTCTCAAATCCGGAATGCTGGAATGGTTCGCGTAAACCTCACTTTTAATATATCCCCACAGAAAGTAATCGAGGGGCGTTAGGTCGCACGATCTTGGCAGCCAGTTAACATCACCATTTCGCGATACGATTCTTCCTCTCAATTTCGTCTGCAATAAGACCATAGTTTCTCGGGGGGTGTGACATGTCGCACCATTCTGTTGAAACCACATATTGTTAGCTTCCATATCCCTTAAAGCTGGCCACAAAAATTCGTTTATCATGGGGTGATAACGTTCACCATTGACGGTAACCACTTGGCCGATATTATTCCACAAAGCACACCAAACAGTTACACGTTGGGAGTGCATTGGCTTCTCGTGAATGCGTCTTGGATTTTCACTGCCCCAAATGCGACAGTTTTGTATGTTTACATACCCATTTAAATGAGAATGGGCTTCATCGCTAAACATTATCCTCTTGCAAAAGTCATTATCAACAGCCTGCTTTTAGAGTATCCAATTAGCAAACGTACGTCGCTGCAAGTGGTCGGCTGGCTTTAATTCTTAAGTTAACTGTATCTTCTATGGGTGGAGAGACAAATCTTTTGTGATTTTGCTGAGAGCCAAGTACTGTGCACGTCGTGGGACAGACATTTCTGGATCTACAGCCACACTTTCACGAACCACTGCAATGTTTTCCACAGAACGGCATGCACGTTCACGTACTGGAGATTTTACATTTTGAACAGATCCATCAGTTTCAAACCTACTCACAAAACTGTGAATTGTTTTTTCTGTTGGGCGGTTATGGGGATCAAAGTAGTCAAGAATTCTGCGAAATGTTTTTATTACAGAAGACTCATTTTCATAATAAGTTTTCACAATGTAAACACGCTGATCTACCGTATATCCCTGCATTTTACTACTTATAATGACTTGTGAAATGTCAGATCAACTCACTGTAATCAAATCATGGCACCCTATCATAAATATAATATTTTAACATCAGGTACCTCTTATTGAAAAACCATATATAATGATCACAGTATAACAGTTTGTATTCACTTATCAACATTGACTTTGAATCTCAATTTAAACAATTAAACGTTATAAGTTCAACTTCAGAAGTTGATATAGAAAATGTTTGCCACCACAAACTGTCATCTATATATTCAAAATGTTTACTGCGATATCACGACATAATAAATGAAGTTACATAAGCATTCAGCAACCAAAAACATAAAAAATAAATATATAAAGTATTCTAAAATAATTAATTATCTAAATCGAATTTGTTCCCAAATTAATTAAATTACTGAAGTATTAATGACAAAAAAATCACATTTATAACAGACATATCAGAACTAATTGAAGAAAACGTTGTTCAATCCAGAGAACATTTGGTACATTCATTTTATTTCAATTAAATTTTTGCAGCTGCATTTACATTGTTGTCATTTTCAGATAAAAAATTATTTGACGAAAAAGTAGAATGGAAAAAATCCTTGCTGAGTTCTTACCTGAACGAGATGTCGCCGCTTCCTGCAGCTGCGGTTATGCAATTTCTGCTTCTTTATAAAAGAAAGTTATTAGAAAATAAAAGAGGCTATGTAAGTATATATAGAATAATTTTATTCTGGGTCCCAGCAACGATAAATCCGCACTTGTTCACATCATGATACTGAATAATGGCATTACCTACTCTCCAACTCAAGAACATCAGTCATTTGTTTTGAACTCATAAGATCTGATCAATGCTTTACACTTGAATAATGATCCGTCCATTCATTTTTCGTTCGCTACTCATTCATAATCATAATGACTATATGCAGATCACTACTGCTCTAGTGTACAGCACTGATGAAATCTAATAAGATTATTCTCGTCAGATATCTATGATTATTTCATACGACGTAATCGGCACGTAGATATCCAAAGTAATGATTATACCATCGAAAAAATATGAACGAAAGATATATCAATTGATAGTGTGTATTGATGTTTCGCTGATCTCAGTTTCACAGTGTATATTGAAAATAACAACTTGACAATTGTTTCGGGTTATGAGCCCATTTTCAAAAGTATCTTATGACTAAACATAATACTCAAATTTTGTAGTATTTATAATAGATTGTAACACAGGGGACAAACTGAAAATCAACTGGTCGTTAACGATCGGGGATTTACGTGCTTTCGCTTCGGAGATTTCGAGAATTTGCAGAAGGTCAAGCTTTTTACCCTTTATACCTGGATGTAATATTTTGCGCAGAGTTTCAAATCTGTGAAGTGGTTTGTTCGATTACAATTTTCAGATTATTCCTGTACGGTTTTTATTATATATCGTATCGCCTGGACTTTTTATGTTTCATTAACTCTGGTATTTGATGTTGCGCGCTCGCCAGTTTGCCACTATTAGTGAAAAGCATATGACATCACTACAATTGATTTGACAAACACCAAATTTTTTCTTGCCAATCGGTTGTCTTTCTTTATTATTAAACTTATTCTGTATTCTGTATTTCTTTGAGGAGTGCAGTCGAGCAGACCAACAGCACTTAGTGCCCATTGGCCCTTTGCTGCATCCTCCCGGAACATCCCAGCCTAGGCTCCCAACCATCCCAGTCGTTTGAAAAAAGAGGGTGGATTGCACCTAGGGGGATTTCCCTCAAGGTGGCTAAAAATTGGCCACCGTTCACCCAGAATGGATTCTCGGAGTGACAAGAGAGCGGGGCATTCACAGACGGACATGTTGTACCGTCTCGTCTCGTCTTCCTGTTCACAGCCTCTGCAGAGAGTGCTAGTCGCTTAATGCCCATATTAAATAAGGGCTTCCGAAGTTGGCAGTGTCCCGTTAAAAATTCCCACGACATTGCGTAGTTTTCCTCTGGGCATCGCCAGGTAAGATCATTGCT